>JACXGM010004684.1:25081-37300 GCA_016801145.1 Umbra pygmaea | reverse complement strand
TTTCCTTTGATTGGCCACAGAAAGTAAAAACGTCATTTTCTGCGACAATATTTTGATTAGTTTGGACTTTATGCCAGTGTAGCTACGTTCAACCTTAAGTTTCCGTGGTGCAACCAAACATCACCACAGCTTTAGTATGAAACTAACTAAGTTCAACGTATTGTTTAGTGTGGACTTTGCAC
Source organism: Umbra pygmaea (assembly GCA_016801145.1). Classification (NCBI taxonomy): domain Eukaryota; kingdom Metazoa; phylum Chordata; class Actinopteri; order Esociformes; family Umbridae; genus Umbra; species Umbra pygmaea. Next base: position 37,118 of record JACXGM010004684.1, on the reverse strand, counting down.
CCTAACTTAAGAGAGAATTTACGCACAGCTGGACAAGATCAGGACAAATGACGCATGTTAATGACAAGTATAAAAAGGGGTTCTGACCCAGCGTCCTTGTGGCTCTCAACTATAAAGCAATGCCCTACCAGCACCTCTGTCTGTACCGTCTGGATGTTTTGCTTTGCCTTTATTGCCATTTTCTTTTCCATGTAAAATGTTGTTTTCTTTGTTAGGTTCAGTCCGTCTGTGACATCTGAACTATAAGTCTGTGCTCAAGAGCCATTGAATCGAAGTGACAATAAAGACGCCTGCTGTATGTGTATGATGGAACTCACTGTAATGAAAATGCAGTTGTACTGCACACCTAATGAACCCACTGTCACTTTTATCGAGGGGGGGGTGAGGAACTTGTTGTTTTAGTTGTTTTAGACTTCCAGGTGTTTCCAAATCCATTGATGTATCGAACTGTGTTGACCAATTCTTCTTCTGTCAGTCCGGGTTTTTAAAGGACTATTAGAACCATTCAACTATTTTCAGCACTTGCATTTGCCTGCCAAGTGCCAGGTAGATTATAGGGGAGGGGTATTCAACTCTAACCCTATGGGGTCCGGAGCCTGCTGGTTTTCTGTTCTACCTCGACATTAATTGGACTCACCTGGTGTCCCAGGTCTAAATAAGTCTCAGATTAGAGGGTTACAATGAAAAAGTGGAGTGGATCTGGCTTCGAGGTCCAGAGTTGAATACCCCTGTATAGGGGATTATGGGGACTTTTCGATTGGTTCCAATTCAGTGATCTCAATAATGCACAACTGAAGTTTTTGAAATTATTTTTAATGGTATTTGAACAATGGAATGCAACACACAATATCTGGGTGCTTTCTCGGAGCCAAATCATGGCCCAGCCAGCAGCTGAATCCAGACTGCATTACAATGCCTTATTATTATGATCAGTTGTACTGGTTCTGTTGTACGGTCACCGTTATATTGTCCTGTCATTGTATTACAGTAACATGGTTCATTGATGGAAATAAAGGTTTGGGTTTATTGTAGGTCTGTCTATTCCACTGAGTTACAATTGGTCAAAACATGGCAACTTTATAGGATAATAATAGAGATATTACTGCTATTTACTTCTAGACTATGATGATAATAACTGTAACCCTGCTGATATATGGAAATGCTAAACAAAATAGCTTAAGGATATTTTGTACATTTTATTTATGAATTCCAACAGTCACGAAAAAAGAAAATTAATTGAATTTTCTACTGTATGTATATTTCTTCTCATTCACTGTACTTCTCATCCCCACTGTTCTGTCACAAATAAAATATCATGTGATTCCCAGTCTAATGTGGGTATTGGGTTGTGGATGGATTTGTTTCTGATGGTATCTTGGTCCTGTTTTGTTTGCTCAGATTTAGATGGCCGCTGTTTGAAATGAGACCTTTTAAGATACTGTATCAGCTCCTTAATGTCCACATTTTTCTAGCATGGCTACCTGTCAGTTGTTCTGTGTTGTAAATGGCGTATTGGATATAAAGTACATCAACACAAACCTAAATCAAGCGTTTACTAAAGCTGACCTCGGTTGATATTTTAATCAACCTATTACTTTTACATTTATGAGTAGTCATGCCAGGATGTATGGGGAAGTTGTGATCACACTGTAAAAGCCTTTATTATTTTACAGGTTATTTTAATGTAAGTTAGCGAACATAAGAAGTCAGCCTGGGATGTCTCCAAACAAACATAACTCCAAACTTGTGTGTGCGCTGTATTTCCCAATAGCTGACTGGTGGACATTCCCGCTAGAGGTCTCTGACAGAGTCCATGCCCCTGATAGTATTGATCAGTGTTTAGATACACAGAGATACATGAACACACGGTGCACGTCCTACTGGAGGCTGTTCAGACCTGTGCAGACATGTTGAAGACTACAGTCACTTCAATTAACTGTCTATCTGTTGCTCTCTACTGGCTCCTTCTCTGGTAAGACTTTCATTCAGTGTGTGTGTGTGTGTGTGTGTGTGTGTGTGTGTGTGTGTGTGTGTGTGTGTGTGTGTGTGTGTGTGTGTGTGTGTGTGTGTGTGTGTGTGTGTGTGTGTCTGTGTCTGTGTCTGTGTCTGTGTCTGTGTCTGTGTCTGTGTCTGTCTGTGTGCAAAATGAGGACACAAGGGCAATGTCTGTCCTCCACAAGCATCAAGACCATGTCAATTTGACAGAAAATGTCTGGTTTAGTGTGAGGATAATTGCGGTAAACTTACTCCTCATGGTAAAGGCTTGAGGCCTTATCTGGGTACAATGACAGAGAACATTATTAAGGATTGAAGGTGGCATGTTTCAATGCAATTGATTTACTGAACGTGGTGTGCATTGTTGTTAAGGTGTAACTACATGTGAGGGCCAAATCTCACTGCAAGGAATGTATAACAAAAAAAATCAACCTTGTTACGACATTTTTCCAGCTCCTACGAGGAATCAAAGGTTATTTTACGCTTTGAGGATAGGGTTAGGAAAAACGGTAGAATTGGGGCTAGGATTATAATCAGGGTTATGTTATAAGATTAGGGTCTTGGTTACATAGTAAGGTTAAGGCTAGGTTAAGTGTTAGGGTTGAATTAATGTTAGTTTTAGGTTAGGGACTACGGTTAGGTAAGTGAGGATTTTAATTGTAATATTTACATGAACAGTATAGTATTGAGCATATTTCTGGTTTTCATTCCTACAGTGTCTTTTAACACAGAGAGTTCCTTTCCTTTTTCACCCTACCTGACTAATACAGGGGGCCGATGCACTGCAATGAGCTGTGAGTTAATTTGTCTTGTGTTTCAGTGACGTTCCCATAGCAACGGCCTCCGGCAGTGGTGAGGGGCCCGGCGGCGTCCGTGAGGCTCGGGCTGCGAGACCTCAAGTCTCCGTGCAGCCGGTGGACTGTGTCCAATCAGTTTGGACCTCATGGACACGCTGCGATGTCTGCAAGAAGAAGAGGGTACATTTTAGCAAGAGGAGAACGAGGACAATATGGATGATGAAGGGCATGTTGAGGAGGAGGGGTTGGGGCATAGATGAAGCCTGTTAGTGGAGAATGTGACACGCAGGTTGCTGTTAGTAACCCACTTTACATGGATGTACACAAGGGAAGATGCTACTGTTGATATTAGCTTTATAGATAGTGAGAAAATATCTTGCTTACATATTAACAGCCTGCTGATGTTGCTACTTCAAATTTGTGAATGAATTCCAAGTGCGTATTGCAGGCATCTGATGGAAATAAGACTAGTTGAACAGTGGTCCTCAAATGGTTTTCAATTGTCTTTCATTTCCACTGTGCTCTGCTTCCCCCTCCACCAGTATCGTTACAGTAAGCTGGTCCAGCCATCTCAGTTTGGAGGGGAACCCTGTCACGTCCAGGGCAAAGAGGTAGAATCCTGTACCCCTCCGCCCCGCTATAGCTGTACACTTGAAGATGTACCCCTGTGTGAAGGCTTCCTCTGCACCTCCACTGGTATTACTGCCACAAAACTCCAGTTTAACACTAATCATTCCTTTAGCCTACTCATCGTTTGTAAACATTGTTCAATATTTCCTACATTTGTCTTTGAAATGTAGAGTAAAACAGTTGATCATATTCATTCTTATTACGTGAGCTAAATGTTAAATAAATATTAATATTATTTTAAAAATAGTATTTAGAGATGACAAATTCTACTGTCACTACTACAAGAAATACACTTACTAGAATATTTAAATCTGTGTAGCAATAATGTATAATTTCATTCACTTTTACTGACTTTATATGTCTAACTTTCCTCTAAAAAATCAAAGGCATTTATTCATTACATCAATGTTTGGTCATAATAATCTTAATCAATAGTGTTCACTCATCTGATCTCCAAACTATCTGCCTGCCATTTCTTCACTGCTTAGTCCAACATTTTGCCCAACAGAGTGCATTGCCAGTATAAGGCTGTGACAAAAATAATGTGTTTTACTGCAGATTAGGGAATAGGGTGTAATTTGAGGTGTGACCACCAGGGCGCTGTGTGCCAATGGACCTGCGCTGCAATGGGGATGATGACTGTGGGGACAGGTCAGATGAGAAGGGATGTCAGAAGGTGAAGAAGGCTTGCAAGGAAGAGGCACAGGAGTACTATGGCATCGAGAACCTGGCCAAAGGGTGAAACATATTTATCTGCAAAAGTACATTTCTATACTGTACTTCAACTAATCGTTTATTTAAATGTATCATGCATGAATTTCATTAAAACTTTTCTCTCCCAAACAGAATCAACATACTGAACAGTAACTTAGAGGGCGTGGTCCTTGATAATAGATACTATGCAGGCAGTTGTTTACCTCACTACATCCAGGACGTCCGGTTCAGGAAGCCTTATAACCTGCAGCAATACACAATGGAGGTAATAAGAAACTTCTAGAATATTCTTCAAATGCATTCTTTCCTCCAGATACTACAGCATTGACAGTTTCAATTATTAATATGACTATTACAGAAATCCCAGTAATTTGTTTCCTCCAGTCAGCTGATTCAGGAGCAGTTAAGAGGATAGTTCATACCGATGTTGATGCTTTACTAATGTTTCAGTGAGCTGTGGTGAAGTTAAAGATTATTCTGTTCTACAGACCAAAGGCTCATATGACTTCAAGCTGGAGTCTTTCGCGTCATACTCTGAGTATATCCATTACACCATGTCAGAACGCAGCTCCAAGACCACTGTGTCTATTGGTTTTGCGGTGCCAGGTGTGGCCGAGTTTGGCTTTGACTATTCCGATTCCAAATACTCCAAGTCAGAAAAGAAGACCCGACGTTACTCTGGGAAGGTGAGGTTTTCCTACAGGTGGTTATTCAACAGTAAGCTAGGTTACAGAATGTTCTGAAAAGTGGTGTAAAACACAGAACTTTCCCACTTGTAAATTAGGAATCTGACGTAAGCTCAATTAATTATATCTCAAAATCAAAGTTTGTCCTTTAGTAACCTGACACTCATCCACAGGAAAACAGTTTCGTCCGTGCCAAGGCAGAGCTGGAACTGGCCCGATATGTCCTAAAGACCGAGGATCTGATGCTGCACCCAGAGTTCCTGCAGCGCCTTCGTGCTCTGCCACAGTCTTACGAATACGGAGAGTATAGGCAGATCTACAGGGACTACGGCACCCATTACATCACAGAGGCTACCCTCGGAGGTGACTACGAGTACACCATCATCCTGGACAAACAGAAGCTGGAGAAGACAGGTGAATGGTGACGCTTTGCTGTTCCATATAAACAGACAGGCACCACGGGGCTGTGGGCCGTCCATGGACAACTGAAATAACATAGTACAGCCCAATGATAGGAACAATACTTTTCTATATCTCCACTCCTAATACAGATTACTCCCTGGAAGCCTATAAGAACTGTGTGCAAGTCGGTCTGAAGGTGGGGGCCAACATCAAGGGTGTGTACGTGACTGTCGGAATTGAAGGAGGAGGATGTGATGGTCTACTCAATGAAATGGGAGGTGAGGACCGGCTGTACAGTAGATGAATGGTCTCCAATGTTTCACTATGTTTTCCTCCTACTGTAGAACTCATAGCAACATGTTGTAATGGCAACCTCCTTTTTGTTTCTTTATCTCTCGCTCCCTTTCTCTAGCGGACACAGTCAAAGGCAGCATGGTAGAAGACTTTGTCTCTGTGGTTAGAGGGGGTGACAGTGAGTCCATCACCTCGCTGGCAGCCAAGAAGCTGCCCACGCCACAGCTGATGACACTGTGGGGAGAGGCCGTGCATTACAACCCTGACTTCATCCGCAGCACGGTGTGATTATTTCCTCTGTTCCCTGCACTCAGCATTTATCTCTGTCTCTCTTTTCTTCTCCCACCGTCCCCATCTGTTTCTCTTCTCTTTCACTTATCTGCAGCCCGTTGGGACTCTGTCCTTTCCATTCATCTCAATCACTTAGTTTCACTGTCTCTTTATTGCCTCTCTGTTTTCAAACCCCTCTCATTTTCTCTTTCTCTGTCTTCATCTCTGTCGTTCATGTTTCCCCAGGGTGCCTCTGGTCTCCTCCTGTCTGTCAGATGCCAGCCCTGAGCCGGTGGTCATGCTGTTACAGCATTCATACTGTTTTTGTTGGCTTGTGTGTGACAGACGCGTCCGCTGTATGAGCTGGTGACCTCCAGAGACTTCTCCAGCGCTAACTCCCTGAAGAAGAACCTCCGGAGAGCCCTGGGGGACTACCTGGAAGAGAACAGCTCGTGCCGCTGCGCTCCCTGCCAGAACAACGGACGGGCTGTTCTTAAAGGTGAACACCCTCCCTCCTGCTTTCCCTTCAATAACAGACTGTAAAAATGTGATGATTACAAACTGATGATGATGATCCACACAATGATACGTGCTTTTGTCACTCAGGGACCAGGTGTGAATGTTTATGTCCATCTGGCTACAGGGGACTTGGTTGTGAGATCACTCAAAGACCAGGTCAGTATCTTAATAAAGAATCTATTTCAATTCTGCAGTATTGCAAAGTACACCCTATTGGAGGGTTTTATCTTTTTGACCTTAACAGATATAGCTATAGAGGGCAGCTGGAGCTGCTGGGGTTCATGGTCCCCCTGCGTGGACAGGAGTAAGACGCGGAGCCGTGAGTGTAACAACCCTGCACCTAGTAAAGAAGGCGCGGCCTGCAGGGGACTCCAGGTGGAAAATACTGACTGTTTCTGATGCTGTCTTATTTGTGATTGAAATAAAGACCATCAATGTTAGCTTGAAAAGGAACGTGCCATCTTTGTATTCTTGTTTCTTTTATGACCAGAATAAAAATGATATGCCTGAAAGAGAATTGTTCGTGTTTTTATGTGTAAACAATCATTTAGAGCATCAACATTGTGACCAGATAAGAGAACATACTTTATTTGGTGTCTTTATTTACTTACTAAACATATATCATTGCAATTATTTTGGTGTAGTGTTGAAATCTGTCCCCTTGCCAGAGTGTAATATCTTCCACGGATATCAGCAGTATTGATTCTGGGAGGAGGAGCCAAGGCAGGCAGCACCTCCAACTGGCTGGGGGTTGTCACATGACCGTCTGCGTGTCTTACTTCCTGACTGACAGGAAGACCATGCCCCCCAGCAGCTCCAGGCCCCATCTGTTGTGGAACCTATCAGACAACATAAGTTTGATTTAACCACTCATACAAGCCCCAGAACACAGAAAATACTGTGGTAAGATATGCTGTGAAACCCATTTGTTGGTAGAAATGGCATGGTGTAACCCACCTTTCCTGAGGGTCTCCTCACAGGCTGTCCCTCTGAAGCCCTGCTTGCAGATGCAGTGGCAGGAGGTCTGGGAGAGGGCAGGAATGCCATTGTGCAGGCAGGGGGCGCAGCGACAAGAGTTGAACTGTAGCAGGTATTCTTCCCAAGCCCGTTTCAGGTGGGCCAGCCGTGCCCCCACGTGGTCCCTGGATGTGCTGACACGCACCAACTCAAATATCGGCAGTATCTGGAGAGGGGAGAGAACAAAATGCATTACAATACATTTTAAGTTTACAAAATAGTTCTAATTTGACGTACCATGTTAAAAGTAGAATGCACACATGTAATGTTAATCACCCTCAGTATGCAGTATACCATGTTTAGATCAGTATGTTATTATACCTCATACTCAATTAACGTTGGGTTGTACTTCAGCGAAAGTCCCCACTTCCTGTATGTGTCAGGATCCTTGATGATCAACAGACCCATACTACTTCCTGTGTTGCCACCCTTCACCAGTGTAAATATGTCCTCGATGAAACTGGAGCTACTGTCCAGCACTGGCCAATAGGGGGAAATCATTAATACATTTCAGTATGGAAATGAGAAATGTCATATCAAGGTGACCTTGGTGAAAATCTTGTTTAAAATATTCGTTTCACATTAAGCTTTTCAGTACAAAATTCAAAATAAAATCGAAACTCTCTTATAAATCAAAACAAATCGTGCCTCCGCGTGGTGGCCAGGACTAGATCGACAGGTATGTATTTGGACAGAGTGTCTTTCACATCGCTCCCAAGCAATCGGCGGTGTGAGCTTGGAGGAAGCACGTGATCAATCTTTGACCAGTCCACACTCACTTTGCAGAATAAAATGTACACACCTTTCTCAAATGATCCTTTGGCTGCACAATGGTCAACTTTAAGTTTGCCTCCAACTTCTAGTTCCTTGGTTTTGCCAATAGGACTGCTTATACCAAGCGAGGCACCCAAACAGCCTTTTATGTCTTCTGTATTAATTTCTGATGAAAGAGAAGTGCAAGAAAAATAAATTACAGAAATTCACACTTCACAATAATCATTTGGAAAACTTTCAATCCCATGATAATACGATATGGTCCTTTACTAAAATATAGACTGTCCTTAACAACTGTTAAACCTTTTCCACCACTGACTCAAACGAAAGCTGACTCATTCAATTACTGCAGTGACTCAGACAACTCGTTTAATGACAGTTTCAAAGAAATAAAAGGAGACCACCGTACTAGACGTTTCCATGGCGACTTTGTTGACTACTGCAACATATTCCATGGTCCCTCCCATGATGCCCTGGGTGACGTAATGCGTTCCAAAGGTGTTAATGAAGCGTGAGTAGAGGCCAAAGTCATACTTGTCCTCAGGAAGCTCCATCAGAGACAGGTGCATGTCTTCATTTAGCATCAGTTCATCACTTCTCATCTTAAACTGCGCCGTCTGAACCTTAGAATACAACCGGATGAAACCATTGTCCTGGGGGTCAAAAAAGAAAACGTTAGCATCATTTGATTGGTTTAAAGCTTTGAGATACATGCATTAGGCTTGAAAGACAGACGTGTCATGGGCTGCATTTCATTCCAGGATGGATATTTCCCCACTTCTGGCCTCCCTTTTCTCCCCTTATGGGTGTGAAAACAAGGTGGATGTAGGCCTTGGTTGCGTGGAATGAAACACAGCCAGAGACTACTGTTGTGCTTCGTGAATATAAAGGAGCTGTCATCATACCTGACTGGTGTATTTTGTTAAATTGTTTAAAAAAACCGCCTCCTGGCTTCCTTTCACTCCAGCTTCCACATATTGGACTCCCACAGAAAAGCCCATGTTGAATGAATTTTCCGTCTTTCTGGCTTTAAGCAGTGAAGCCATGTCTTCATAATACTCTGAGGAGCCTTCGGACGTAGCCTGGGCCTGATTTTGATATACTAAACATTTTAGATATCATTGATAAAATTATCGTTAAAAAAGTGTACATTTTGTTACAAAGTTACTCACAAAACCCTACCATGAATCGGTATGTATGAAAATTGTGTGGTTTCCGGTAATTTTTCTCATCTTCATTATATTGTAGGTTCTCACAGAAGGCATCATAGGTTAGTCTTCTCCATTCTCCATTATAGACATATTCACACTGCCCTCCAAAGTATTGTGGGTCAAGGATGTGATCCACAAATTCCCCTGTCAGTACGTTATAGCTTGGAAAATATAGAAAGTTACAAATTGTTGTTACTAATTGTTTAAATGAAAATACAATTTGTTGGCTTAAATCATAGGTTAAGCTTAACATGCAAAATTAGAGTTGTGGTTAGAGTCAAAGCTAAAGGGTTTACATAGTGTGTGTGTTTTGGTTTAACAGATCATATTAGGACCAGAAGTCTTCACAAGGGTAACAATAGTTGACAAAAATGCCTTTTGCCAGTCCCCATAAGGACAAAGTCAATTTCTGACTTAGGGGTTATGTTTAGGGCCAAGGCTACAATTAGATTTAGGGTTTCAATTTAGGGTACTTTCAAGTTCAGGCAATTCAGGTTAGGTTTAGGGTTAGGGTTAGGTATTAGTGGAAGGTTAAGTTTAGGCATAAATGTTATGTTATTGAGGTTAAGGTTAGGGTTAGTGTAAGGTTAAGGTTATGGTTATTTTAACCCCTTGACGCCTGAATTTATTTACAATTATGTGTGTCTGTGTGTTTCTGGCTCCAAGCTGATGCTAAATTAAGTTGAGATTGCTAATTTGTCTATAGCATATAGAATAGATATAAATTTAGATATGATGCAAATTAGCGACGACAGGCATTTATGGTAAAATTACAAAATGGTAAAATTAATAAAAGACATTGTCCCATCTCAGATATGTAAATTTTATTCATGTCACAAAGTTCCATCAACTTCACTCCGACTGGTCCTACGAAAAACCAGTGCATGCAAAAATTTTCCTAGGTATGTATGGAATGTAAACAAACTGGCATTGGGGGAATACACACGCTATCTCGCCTGCAGTCAGAATGGAAGGGGTTTAATGCAAATTAGCGACAGTTGGCGTTAAGGGGTTAAGGTTAGGATTAGGGCTAAGGTTAGGGTTAAGGTTAAGGTTAGTCAACATGGATTTTTATGTTTTCTGGTTCCCACAAGGTTAGCTGTACACGACTGTGTGTGCATGTGTGCGTGTGTGTGTGTGTCAGTTGGATACTGTAGTTGCAATTCATCATGAGCTACTGGTGAAGGCTGTAGAAGGTTTTGTGTCTTACCGCTAACAGGTAGCTAGCCATGGGGATAAGAGGGAGAGTAGAAAACGTACTGTTGAGTGGCATGGCTAGCCCAGGGGATGATGGGTAGCAGCGGGGAATACTCACCCCTGGGTGGCACGCCCAGCCCCTGGTATGGGTAGAAGAGTGGAACACTTGTCCTGTCTTGTGTCCACCTGATTACAGTCCATCTCATCAGACTGGTCCTCACAGTCTGCCTCACCATTACAGCGAAGTTCCTGGCTCACACAACGACCTGACAACAAACCAACAGACACAAACACTGAGTCCAGTCACATGCACAGACTCAAGCAGGTGAGCCCACACACATATTGTACATACACAGACACGTACCCTGTATTCCACTTTGGTTTAATTGACAGGACAGTAGGAAGCAGTGGCTAGGGAGACGGGTATGTAGAGGGATAAAGAGAGGAAGGAAACAGAAAGCGACTAAGCCGGGGATTGAAGACCTGTCACCGGGCATGTGTGTTTTATAGTCAGGAGATTAGACCGCTACCCCAAACTCTAGCACCCTTATTCCACATATTAATCAATAAGAAGACTCATTGGTTGATGTGTATGCTGGACTATAGAGTGTTCAGGGATATTAAGCATTAACCTGTGCTATTGCAGGTGAAGGTTTCTCCACAGAAGTCTGGTTCCAAACACACTGACTGTGCTGTTGGACAGGCCTGTTGTTGCCACTGACTGTCCAAACATTGTGTCCCTCCATACTGGGAGGCCTTTTCCAAGTAACGGAAACGATACTGGATAATGTTCATAAAGAAATGTGAGAAGGGGTTTAGTGGAACAAACAATGTGTATGTTATAGAAATATTCAATAAAAACTAATAACCTTTAGTCTCAAGTTTGAATGTGAACCATGTGATGAGAAACATGACTTTTACCTTCTTGTCTGTGCAGGAGTTACAAGGTGTCCATGACGACCACATGTTCATCTTACAGTTGATCGGTGCCGGCTTGTCTACACTCCTGACCCTCCTAACTGTAGATTGCCCTTCCCTTCAGTAAAATACAGTTTCAATCTTCAGAGCCTTTTCACACTAAAGTAATAGTAGAGTTATTAGTATTACCTGTTTTCAGCCATACTGGATGGGAACTTTACTGCTTCTACATTGAGGGACGTGTTGAAGAACAGCAGCAGAATGAAGGAGCTCAGTAATGCACGTATTAGTGTATTCATCCTGAAACCAAAGAAACTCCTCGCTGAAAAGGACCCCTTGTTAACCTTTGTTTGGAGGAGTGATACTTGTCATCCTGGTAAAAGTGCACTCAGTGCCATGGGACAGCCTCTCAGGTCCACAGTGAATGATTGATCAAAGGTAAACATGCTTCAACTGTTGTGAAAGATATTTGTCATGATATATCAAACACAGGTCAACACAAATACAACATTTCCCGGCTCACATTACAACACACACACACACACACACACACACACACACACACACACACACACACACACACACACACACACACACACACACACACACACAC
>JACXGM010004684.1:0-24981 GCA_016801145.1 Umbra pygmaea | reverse complement strand
ACACACAATTTTGTTATTTGGGAGGAACAGCATAAGCATCTTTTCAGATTCTATTTTATTCCTGAGCTGTAAATGTCTAAACTCTTTACGTAACTATAAAACAATATAGGCATTTTTTTATTAAATAATGTCTTGGTACCACTATGATTAGTTAGATGTTTTACAATAGCCATGCACGCGCACACGTGAAATCATTCATTAAGGTTAGGTCATGCGCACAAACGGGCAGCTCTATCGCGATATCTTGGTTGTTTGCAACTTAAAATAAAGTTTAGCAGTCAATTTGTTAAAGAATGCGTTCTATTTTTGTGGCTAAATCGATATGGTGAGTTAGCTCAAACGTGTCTGCGGAAAAGAACGACATTGTGACTGGTTGAAAGAAAACAGGAACAATGGAACAGGTATTGACATTCGAGATTACTATTGATACCTGCATTATTCTAGTTGCATGTCTGTGAAGTGTGCTCTTTGAAAGATCAACTTGCGTTTTGTCGAAAACTGTCATCGTATTTCAGTAGGCAATGGATAAACGGAGTATTAATTGATGTATCGTCCATTAACAACGGGTATATTTTAATAAGTGTCCTTAATTTCACATAATTAGTTAATATTCTAATGTGTAATTAAATTATATGGGATTACTTAAAAAACTGGGACAATTTTGGTATTGGACCTTATTGGTTTACTGTCTAATGGTCTAAATGTCTCATTGGCCCTAGGAGGGACCAATCAAAGTCAAAGCCCTGACGGCACTGTTTCAAGAGGAGGCCAGAATCATGGCTCTAGATCAAGCTCAGGCCAGGGACCGACCTGCCATTGCTGAGAAGCCCAGGCGGCTCCCACCCGCTGTCCCTGTAGGCCGATGCTGTTTGCTGACAACTCCCGTCCACAGAGCTGTTGAGAACAGTACAATGCCTGTTGTCCCCAAGGTCATCTTCAGAGATGGAACCAGGCTGTCTGGGGGCAAACATCCCATTCCCTTTTCTTCACTGGTGATGCACGCCACACCACCAAAACCACCATCACCACCACACCAGGACACTCACCACAACGGCCGACAGAATGACCGCCAAAACAAATACCACTACGGTGACCAGAACGTCCTCAAGAATTGTCAGCAGAACAGTCAACACAATGGTGGAGTGGACTACGCAGCCACACAGTCCTTTAAGGACTGTTACATTTCTCTCAGACAAAAGGAACATAAGAACGAATTGTCACTTCGCAAAGGCGTCCCACTGCAAACGAAATGCAAGAAAAAGGGTTTGATGCTCCACCACCCCTTCAAATCAACCAAAGTATCCAAGGTTGGTGGTGAATTGACAGAAGAGACTACATATGCTGGCTTGACTACCACCAGAGATTCTGGAGGTCCAGTAGAGGGGTCGGTGATGAATGCGCCTAAGGCTGAAAATGGGGACTCGCTCCAGGTAGACTATTCTAGCTCAGAGGGCCCGCCCTCCAGCCCAGACATCCTCATCACTCCACCAATGGAAGGACAAGGTGAAGACTCGTCTGCTGTGGCTGGTACCGCCCAGTTCTTTGGCACATTAGAGAAAGCTAAAAAACGGTTCTCACCAAAGCACCTGTTAGTGTATGCTAAATCCAAGAGCTTGCGTTCCAATGGAGTGCATCATCTCCCAGACCATAGCTCTTCTACCAACAGGGGGGTGTATCTTCCCTCTACAGATCAGGAGCGATGCACCCCAGAAAGTATGGTTCCAGCTGCTGTCCCAAAATGTCCCCCACACATAGTTTGTGTTCCAGCCCGGCCATTTTTCAAGAGGAGTGTCTCTTCTCGCAGTAAGAAATTTCTGCTTAAGGACAATAATAGTTTTATTTGAAAAAATTACATTGTTGTGATGACATGTCTATTTTTCCTCCAGGCTCTACATCAGAGAGCCACTTTGCCCAGGATAAAGCAGGTCTTCTGCCTGTAAGACCTGATGGACTTCCTGTCCCACCCAGAAAACCTCTTCCTGACCGGGTGTGTCTTGGTCCCTCCCCAGTGAAACCTCCAAGACCTCCATGGGTGTATCTCAGTTGTTACCAGGCAACCACAGAACATGCTAAAGGTAGTTTTAGTTTCTGTTTAAATTGTATGTTAAAAACATTAATGGAGAGTTTGGACAACATTTCACAGCAGTTCACAAAAATGTAGCCAAACATTACTTTTCATTTTATAGTTGTTGTTTTTTACAATAATGTATGATATGGCAAAACTATGTTGATCCAAGGCATTTACCAGTGTTAAAATCTGACATTTTGTGTCTGTTGAAAACATTTTTTTGTAGAGTTATCAACAGAGATTGAACCTGTTGCATGTGTGGATCCAGACCCTGCCCCCCCATCCATTGTTCATCTTGAACTGGTTGCCCCAGAGTTTCCAGACTTCGAGCTGAATTTGGAACTAGATACAGCTGAAGCCACTGCATTCAATCTTGCAGATCTTGAACTAGAGGCTACAGAATTTGGAAGACCTGATTCTCTAGCAGATTTAAGGGTTCCAGGGTTCTTGGTCCAAGAACATGAGTTACCATCCTTTGAGCCTCCAGAAATCCCCAGCTTTGACCATCATGCCCTGATGGTCAGCAGGCATCATGATATAATTCATCCAGATCCAGGAATTCTTCCAGACCAACCCTTTCTAGAATTCTGGGATCAAACACCAAAGTCTTCGGCTCCAGTTGTAGATCAGCAGGTTGTTGCTGAGAGCTCAGCTGAAGTGGAGTCTGTTAAACCCACAGAGAACTTTAATCATAATTCTGCTTCTGTTGTAAATGAAGACATTCAACTACAGTCAAGGTAGTTATATAGTCTGCCAACTTCAATTGTGTGGTGGTATATGTGAAAAATGTACAGTATTTGAACGTTTTCTGGCTTTGGGATTTCTTATTAATCTACAAATTGAACCTCTGATATTCTTTTGAAGAGTCTTTCACCAGGAGAACTATTATGAAACATATGGAGGTGTGTATGAAGTTGTTCAGAACATCGACAAGTTAACTCGCAACCAAAATTCCCGCAAACAGAAAGTGCCACCAAAGAGTAAGAGTCTGCTGATGTTTCACTAATTTCATTGACAGCCCATATTATACCACCATCCTCAACAGTAAGGATGTTTACATCTTCAAGTCTATTCTACAGTTAATCAAAACGGTACAGATTTGTTCCAAATGTTATTATTTTCCATAATCTCTTATAGATCCATATGGAACTCCGCATCCAATGGTAAGATACACAGTTTTACTATAAAGATCATTTGAGGTTTCTTTCTGTGACTGAAAAGTAGCTACTTGTATGTTGTCTATTAAATGTGTTTTGTTCTTTATATCTAAAGAAGGAGGAAACTCGATTGAACATATGGCCCCGGAATTCATGGTATGTCTGGTCTCGAAGATGGTAGAATTATACAAATATCTATGTTGGCATTGTAATTGCTGGCTGCACACAGACTGGTTTCTAATTGTACCACTGTCCGATAATATACCAGGTGAACATAGTCCATAAAAGCAAGTAGGTCAGGAGTGGGCAACTAGACTCAAGCCCAGGCTGCTTTCTGTCAGTGGATGTTCAGGACTGGACTGCATTTTAGTTTTGAAATAGTCAATTAAAGTACAGAATGTTATGTTTTATTCGAGGGAATTCCCACATGTATTGAAATGTAGTGGATTAGAAATGAAAGCACATTGTATATATTCGACCAATTTGAAGAACTCATATTTGGACATATTCACTTAGTGTAATGAGGAAAAGTGTGTATATATAGTGAAAAATATGTAAACATTCCTACTAATGGTGGAAGAGGGATAATGGTCTGGGGCTGATTTTCAGGGTTTGGACTAGGCCCTTTAGTTCTAATGAAGTGTAATCTTAATCCTACAGGATACAAAGACATTTTAGACAGTTAGATACTTCCAACTTTGTGGCAACAGTTTAGTGAAGGCCCTTCCCTGTTGCAGCATGACTGGATGATATAGCCACAAAGGCGGAGCCAACTCCATATTAATGTCCATGATTTTGGAATGGGATGTCCAACAAGCTCATATGGGTGTGATGTTCAGGTGTCCACTTCTTATTAGATAGTGTATTGGTCACACAAAAACTACATCATTATTGTGAAATTACACACTTTGATGTACAGGGTTTCCCCCATGGGTTAGTTAAGGCAGCAGGCCATCTTAGTCGCAATATGCAAAGGTATTAAGACTGCTTATGGATGCTGGTGACTGAGTGGAATGACATTAATACACCACCAGATGGCGCTGTTTGGATGCAAAACGCGTCATATTAACGAGCTGTTTCAGACGCAACACATGTCAGATTTTCTATTTTGGGACTGCATAGTCAAGGCGGAAGACGTCGGTTGTCTAGGCAGCCACCTTGACTGCAAAGTAGTGCGGGAAACCCTGTGGTATTTGCAGTGTTTGGTTGATTGTTTGGCCCAATAGGAACTGAATTGTTAAATAATTGACTGGAAAGTAACATGAATGAACTTGGTTCATGAAGTGCCTTAATTTCTATACAGTAAAATGTTTTTAATGAAAATAATTCCAAAAGCCAAATTAAAATGCTACTTTGGTGTGACAGACATGATGCTGTACAGCTTGTTTTTCAATTGAAATGTTCACCGTTACTTTAATGCAGTGATGCTCAACTGTCCTTGGGGACCCCCAGCCATGCCATGTATTAGATGTATCCCAGAGCTAGCACACCGGAATCAACTAATCATCAAGCCCTTACCTGCTTGGTTCAAGTGAGCTAGGTCAGGGATTCAACAACTGAGATGGCTGGTGGTCCCACAGGAGAGGGTTGAGGACCACTGATTTAATGAAAGGAAATCATTATTTATAACTTAATGAAAAGCTCTAATATTTGGTTCCTGTTCATAACAGGTCAGACTTTATGTTCTCTCAAATAAAATGTGATGTTGTCTGTATTGTATTGAAAATAATCCACATGTTTAGTAAGGAAAGGCCAAGCCCTGAGAACCAGGAGGATAAGGAACAGAAGAAGAGAGAGAAGCATCGCCTGGAGAAGGAAAAGAAAGAGCAGAAAGAGAGAGAAAAGAAAGAAAATGAAATGAAGAAAAAATTTAAAGTAAGTCAAAGCGTTGAATCATTATTTTTTATGAATATCTTGTTAGAATATTCCAATTTCTCCTGTGAATATTTTTAGGTTATCAGGCTGTTTTGTTTCGGTACTTGTTCATGTTGTCAAAAACATACCCACCACGTTAAAATGTCCAGGTGACTGGCCAAGAGGAGCCGATGTACCACGCCAGGGTGTCGGTGGCCTGTAAGCTGCAGAAGAACGACCTGCCGGTGAAGACTGGTGACACCGTCAGCATCATCCGAACAACCAGCTGCCCCAAAGGAAAATGGCTGGTCCGTAACACCAACCACAAATGTGAGTTGGTCAGTGTGTTATTGTTGCAAAATGCAGTAGGTGTGCTGATGTGTGTTCAGTTTAGCCTGATAGACAAAGACACACAGGGCCTAATTCAAGCCAAACTGTGATACCGTATTCTTATGTTAAGCTGTTGTTACCCTGTGTGATGGTCTGCATTCACATTTCCAGATGGCTATATCTCTGTGATGAATGTGGAGCTGAATATCAAAGAGATGCTGGAGCTGGGAAAGAAGGCTCAGGCTGCAGGTCGAGGAGGCAACGCAGACGGAGACACCATCAGCGTGGGCAGCAGGTACGCAAGTGCTGACTACTTTTCTGTATGCCAGTTCCAAACAGAAAAATATTCAGCTGTCAGTGTAAAAATTTAATTCAAAATGCCTGTAGACATTTGACATGTAGCTGTCAGTTTATTTACTTATTTTGCCCAAACATCCCTCAGTTCCTACTTCTCTTTATTTCTTATTTAACAGGGCGTCAAATCATTATCCCCTTTCAAACAACAGCTGTAAGTCCTCTTCAACACATTATAGTCTATATTAATGCTCTGTAAAAACTGCACGATTAATCAATAATATCAACAGATTACTAAAACAGAGTGTGGACTGAGAACTGCAGTAATCCATAACGGGTTTTGACTCTGTTCAGATCGGGCGCCTGTGAATTCAACAGTGTAAGTGTAGTCGGTGAATGTAATCATCCAGTGCATGATCCGACTAAATGCTTCTGTGTCGAGTGAGCGGTGCGAAAAGAGTCGGTGGCTTGGCGACATGTGGTTGCGTCCCTCACCATCCCACTGATCTGTCCAAGGAGTTGCGGAGCTGCCGAAAAGGCAGGGTTAGAGAGGGAATTGGGGAGGAAAATCTGGGAAAAAATAATCAGAAAATGTAATAATATAACTCACAGTTCTACTAGTTGTAAGCTTTTATTATACAGAAGGCATTTATCTGGTGTAAGTCTGTTTGCCTGCAGTTATTTGGGTTATTGTGCTTAAGAACTTCCTGGAACCTCTGGTGGTTTTTCATCCAATCATGCTCCTTGCCTTATAGTCACTGATGACGATGATGAGTGGACATTGGAAGAAGATAACATATCCCCCTCCCTGGAGAACCGGTACACGCCTCAGAAATGTTTCTTCATTTAATTTTTAAATCAATTTTATTGGCATAACCAAGTGCTTCACAGGTTCTGTTTCATTAAAAGGGAACAACAGAAAACCAATAACTACTTAAAGTGATTTACGATTGTAGACGAATTGTAAATATTCAGTGTTCCTCATTTAAGTTTACTATATTTTGCACATAGTTTTCCAACCATTTTCTATATTTATTATGTATTATAATTAAATTATTGAGGGCAGCAAAGCACTGTATTTAAAGACTCAGTTCAAAGCTCAGCAATCGGTGACATATTGTTTTAATTCTTTAGCATTCACAATCGGACTGTCTCAATGCCTGATATGTGTGAGTATGGATTTTATGGTACAGTATATTTCTTTGGCTTTTCAGTTTATTTCATTGCAGTCAATCACACATTCAAAATCCACTGAACATGACCCTTTTGTCTTCTTTCATGTCCATGTATCTACTGCCTGTTGTCTAGTGTGCAGCCAGCCTGCAGTCCAACACACTCTTAGTGATGGCAGCATAGATGACCTCCACACACAGTTGGTCTCTCCTTTGCCTTTATTACAAATTAAATGGTTCCATTTGTCATGGTTCCCTAAGTTAAGAGAAGTGTTTTCGGTCTCCTCTTCAGAGCCAGGCATGAAGCTCTTCAGAAGCTGGCCATCTTCTTTCACCAGGACAAAGATGACACGATGGAAAATGAAGAGTCAACTTGTACAAGGTACAGTATTACTAAATGGTTTACACATCATCACTGTCGTTGTTCTAGCCGGTAATTCTAAATTTAAACTTTTATCTCTCCTTGCCACTTGGTCTTCTGAAGTGCTGAAGCTCCCAGTAAGTGTCCCTCTACTGACTTCTGTATGGCTGGGTTTGTTATCTCCACACATGTCAGTGTCACCGAGATTGTATAATGCCCCTTTTCCATTAACCACATCTATGAGCACCTTACTGCTCAACTCTGACTGAGGTCAGTCACGGTTGTGTTTCCACAACCGATCGGGGAATGGTTTGCGCATTTTAAACGCTTGCAATTGACAGCGGAAGAAAGAGAATTCACACTACTTTACAATGCATAGAGAGAGGGAAAACAATTGTATGTCTCAACAATTTACAGAAAATATAATTAAAACGATTGAGAAAACAACAATACCAGGCAATTTGTAATTCTGATTCAAACAACTGTTTGCATAGGGAAGTATTTCAGTTTAATAGGGGTATAGAATTTCATCGGTGAGAAGGCTACTTCCTCTGTCACGCTCATAGAGCTATAAAATGTATTTCTTGATATTTTTAAAATATGAAAAAATGTATTCATTTAAGATACTGATCAAACACGGACCTGTGATTGCCGCAAAAGTACAGATCTAAATACTACAAAGCCCCTGGGCACGAGTGTCTATGGAGGGCCCCCTTCCCCAATTGCTTGTTATGACTGTACTCTTAAGGCCATATTACATCAAAAACACCTGTAGATAACTCACACACAGTGTGTATGTGGGGACAAGTTTCAGCAGTACATCTGGTTGGGCTTGTACTCTAATTCCTCCAATTGCCCCTAACAATACACATCCAATGCTCTTTATAGTACTTGGGGACCCCGTCCTTGAGCATCATACAGGTAAGACATTCTAGCACAATCGAGCATCAACAGAATGAAAACCCCTACTCTTCATAATGTCCCTATCTGCTTGCCCTCATCTGGGACCGCTTAGCTCTTCTACTGATAGATTATCAGCTGTTTATAGTTGCGCGCAGCAAGGATAGCCTTTAGTCGTAGCGGCCAAGTACTGACTAACCCATTCTGTAGATTTGCACTTACTATAACAAACAAGAGGCCTCTGAGTTCAAGATGACTTCATTCCCACTGCTGGAACATCCTCAACTGTTATAAGATCCTTGTATAGAATTATTCCTGACAATAAGAAAGTTATTAAAATCATATCCATTGCTATTTTTATTTCATGATGATGGTATAAGTCTATATAAGGGAAAGGTTTAAATCTTCAAGGAAATGTGTCAGAGTAAAGAAACCAACGAACATTGGCTATTAAATTTCTCTGTTCGTAACCCCACCCACCAGTCATCCTAGACAAGTATTAGGTAATTATTTTCCAATATGGACAGGTACAGTCTGTTCTCTAGTGGGCTGGGTGGGGATAGTTTTGAACATGATCCGTACTGTGATGTGTGCGATATGGGATGGTCCTCTAATGGAAAAGGGGCATAAGTGAACTCACTGTATATTCACTGCTTAGTCTAAGGGGTAGGTTGACTACAGAGATGCATGTAACAACATGTAACTGTTGGGATTCTGTCTATTACTGCAGGTAGTGAAGATGGCAATTACACATTGTTGTCTGTTTTGTATGTCCTTTTACAGGCATCCTATTTGCAGTGGAAGAGCCACAATACTCGTAAGTGTAGTCACAGCACCCTCTGGAACCATTCACACAGTAAAGCATCTCTCTTTTTATTTTAGTTCTGTTTTTGAATCTGAAGTCAGACAATTACATTGAGTCTAAAGTATAATTGTCAGCTTTTGAGGGTGTATGCACATTAATCGCACCCTTTAAAAATGACAATGTTTTATACATAAAAGGCACCAAAAGTATTGATGCAGATTGTCAAAATTAAACCCTTGGTCTTTGGTTTTAGGTCATACATACGTTGCGTACATTACTGGTAACTATCTGAAGTGTGATAATATTGCCATAATCTTGCACTAGTTAGGTGCCACGCCTGTCCTAAAGCCCCTCATCAGTTGTTTGTTTGGATATTTTTTTGCCTTAAAGGTGCACTCTGTAATAGTTAAGAGTGAAAACAGAACTACTTTTCACTTACAAGCTTCCAAAAGCTGTAGAACATGTATTAAATTATATTTTAAAAGTTGGAAAGAGCAGTTTAGATGTTTAAAGGGCAGTGCATATGTTGTGCTTCCACAATTTTTGTCAATGGGCAAACTCTATTCTGGCATTAATATAATCCATGGATTTTAGGCAATGCTTTTCGTTTTCAAGAAATAAATGATCATTTTTACAGCGTTTTTGATAGCTGGTCACTTGAAAGAAGTTAGTTCTGTTGTTATGGCTCAAATTCTACATAAGGCATGGCACCTTTCATTAATTTTATTAAGTATTAAACCAGGTAGCCCTGATTTTGAGAACTGATTTTTATTTACAATGGCTACCTGGCCAAGAAAAAGCAAGATATGAAGTTAGACAAAAGTACAAAATACAGAATGCAGGGTACTCAGAGTATACAGTGCATCCGGAAAGAATTCACAGCGCTTAACTTTTCACATTTTATTATGTTGCACCCTTATTCTGAAATGGATGAAATTCATTATTTCCCCCAAAATTCTACAAACAATACCCCATAATGACAATGCGAAAGAAGTGATTGAAATCTTAGGAAATGTATTAAAAATATAAAACAAAGAAAGCACATCTACGTAAGAATTCACAGCCTCTGCTCAATACTTTGTTGAGGCACCTTTGGGAGCAATTACAGCCTTTTTGAGTATGATGCTACAAGCTTGGCATACCTGTTTTTGGTCAGTTTTTCCCATTCTTCATTGCAGGACCTCTCAAGCTCCATGAGGTTGGATGGGGAGCATCTGTGCACAGCCATTTTCAGATCTCTCTAGAGATGTTCAACTCTGGACTCTGGTTGGGCCAGTAAAGGACATTCACAGAGTTGCCCTGTAGTTACTTGTTTGTTATATTTGCTGTGTGCTTAGGGTTGTTGTCCTTTTGGAAGATGACCCCCCCCCCCCCCCGTTCTGAGGTCCAGAGCACTCTGGAGCAGGTTTTCAGCAAGAATGTCTCTGTACATTTCTGCATTCATCTTTCCATCGATCCTGACTAGTCTCCCAGTTCCTGCCACTGAAAAACATGCCCCCAGCATGATGCTGCCACCACCATGCTCCACTGTGAGGATGGTATTGGCCAGGTGATGAGCGATGCCTGGTTTCCTCCAGACATGACGCTTGCTATTCAGGCCATAGAGTTACATTGTTTTTTCATCAGACCAGAGAATTTTTGTTTCTCATGGTCTGGGAGTCTTTCAGGTGCCTTTTGGCAAACTCCCGGCAGGCTCTTGTGCCTTTTACTGAGGAGTGGCTTCCGTCTGGCCACTCTACCATACACGCCTGATTGGTGGATTGCTGCAGAGATTGTTGTTCTTTCGGAAGGTTCTCCTCTCCACAGAGAAACAATGTAGTTCTGTGAGACCATCGGGTTTTTGGTCACCTCCCTGACTATGGACAATATTTCTGTACCCTTCCCCAGATCTATACCTCGATACAATCCTGTCTTTGTCGTCTACAGATAATTCCTTGGACTTCACGGCTTGGCTTGTGCTCTGACATGCACTGTTAACTGTGAGACCTTATAGAAAGATGTGTGCCTTTCCAAATCATGTCCAACCAACTGAATTTACCACAGGTGGACTCCAATCAGGTTGTGGAAACAGGATGCACCTAAGCTCAATTTTGAGTGTCATGGCAAAGCTGTGAATACTTACCTACATGTGCTTTTTTGTTTTTTATTTTAATAAATTTGCTAACACACTTCACATTGACGTTATGGGGTATTGTTTGTAGTATTTTGAGGGAAGTAATGAATTTCATCCATTCCGGAAGAAGGGTGTAATATATAAAAATGTGGAAAAAATTAAGCGTGGTAACTTTCCAGATGCACTGTATTGTAGGAATTATATATAATACAGTCTGTGCAAATTAGGTCAGAATAAGAGAGGTAGATCAACAAAGTGGCCGGGCAAAAAACAACACTGGAACAGGTAAAAATGTGCATAGACGAATGATAGTGTGCAAACACATTCAAAGGTAGCTGTGCAGGTGAATATGTGCACAGTACACCATCGGTGTGTGGAAAGCACTAGGGCATAAATGGGCAAAGACAAGGTGCGAGAGGTTGTCTAAATGGTGAAACTAATTTGTGTATATATATTACACACACACACCTTAAACTGAGAATATATATTTTAACCTCAGCATTTTACTTACAGTATAATCCAAATGTTTGGATTGTATGTAGAAATAATAATAAAAATACTTACTGCCTCAATTTCCTCCATTAGCCCTGTTCAATATGCTTGTGCATTTTCCTTTTAATGTATATCTTGACAAACCTCACAGTGAGAGCCCAGTTCCTGCTAGGAAACAACATGATGCTGTTAAATGGATTTAAACATGTATTTGCTTTCTATAACAGAGGTCAGGATGTGGATTTTGCAGATGTAGAACTCCTTCCACCTCCTGATCTATATGCAGATACCATGTGACAGGTCAGTAAGGGCCCAGGGGTTCTCTACTCATTGTTTGGCTGACTGCTTAACAGTGTGTTTCTCTCCCATCTAGCATCTAATGGAGAACTGGAGGCGGCAGTTGTTCCCCACGTGATTGGCTGTGTACCTTACTGTTAATGCTTCAGGCCAGGCCGCCAAGCGACCCCACACAGCACTGGAAGAAATACAGCCTGAGCTTCAGATGAACCACAGTCATTATGGGCTCAATGTCCCACTGGATCCAAAGATCAAACATCCTCCGGGGTTTTTCCAGGATTTCTCTTTTGATTTGCTTTCTTTTTGACGTGGGGTTGATGTTTGTGTCCTTTTTGGGTTGGAATTGTGGGGACCCTTTATTTTTCTTGTTTGTGTGTGTTGCGTGTGTGTTGCGTATGCTGTTCCATTGCTTTGGTACTGATTTACACATTGCTTTGATTTTTTTTCCTTTATGAATTTGATAATAGTAAATTGTGGTTTTAGGTTCATTGATTAGTTTTGCTGTACATTGAATGGGGACAATGTTGTTATTCCAGTTTGCAGTTTCAGTTACCGGAAGTGAAACAGTACGTGCGTGTGTGTGTGTGTGCGCGCGCGTGTGTGTGTGATGTATTGGTCAACATTTTTTTATGTTTGCCCACCTTGCACTTGTTTTCGTCAGGTAGGTGTTTCCTGTTTTGAATGTTAAGTACCGAATCACTTGTTGGATACATCAAATAAATTGAGTTATATTCCAGTTAAGTGCAGTATCCTTCTTCATCACAAGAGGTCTCTACTGTTCAAATAGACACAATTGTTACAATCTGGTTACAACCGTACCTCAGATCAAAGTAAAACAGGAAACAAACCGAGTGATTTTTTGCATAAATCAATCTATAGCAGGTTAGGTTTTAATGTTTTTATTTATCCAGTCAATTAGGAACACATTTTTGATTGCAGTAGGCCTGACAGAAGTAAAAGTAAAAGGCCTTTATTTTGGCAAAAGCACAGTTTAAACAATGAGACCAATACAACCACGGGAAACAACTAAACTGCTGAAGAAAAAGATAGAGCTATAATGACGCAGGAGTCACAGAACGAAGGCACAAAACGAAGGCTGTATGAACATAAATATTATGTTCTTTGCATAAAATACAGCTCCACTCACCCAGCTTAAGGATCGGAGCGCGGTGGGTTGTTCTGAGCATGTAGGGGGAGGTGGTTGTTGAGCCGGTAGGGGGAGGTGGTTGGTTTAGGTGGTTGGGGTCCTGAAGTATTTTTTAGAAGTTGGCTGAACAACGAAGTCACAGTGTGATCACAATATTTGGGAACCAAGTTCGATCTACACTATAACTATAACTTATTTGAATTAATGACAATATATGGACAAATTATTTTGAATAGTCTGCCAGCTGGCGGTAAGATTTAAAGCACACCTTTTTTAAGTTCCGCATTTTAAAGTTAAGGTAAATTCACGGTTTACGTAACTGCAGCCTAAAGACATTTGAAGACAATTAACATTTTGTACGGCGTATAAATGCAACACTGTTTAATATATGAGAAGACAATGGCCCCAGAGACAAGGAACGGAGGAAGTTGTTCCCTGAATAACAACAATGGTAAAGACACCAGCAGGAGAAAGTTGTTGGTCGGTGTGGATCTCTTCTGCTTGTTTTTAGGTGAGTGTCCTGCATGTTCATTCTATTGCTATATTGTGAATAGAAAATAAGTATTATGCTATATGTCTAGTCAGCCAACATGTTTATTATATTTGCATTCAGTCTACTAATTGAAATAGGTACGTATTTTATTTATTTTAATTTGCTACTGTTCGTTTTGATAAAACAGCATCGTCATATTGATTTATTGTTACAGGGATCTCCATTCCTGGTCCTGGAGCGCTACTGTACTGATTGATTTCACACAACCCTAATCTAGCACAATTGATACGAGGCTACATTCTGTGCGGAGTGCGGTTGTACTGAAACTTATTGGCTCTGCTCTGATGGCTCTCCAGGACCCGTGTTGACCCCTGTCGTAGACTAACCAGTTCTTATTATATCAGAAACGAGACAGACATTTATTTGTTCCTATATCTATTTTTTGTGCAGTTTTTGTTTAATCAATTTTCAATGCAATACAGAAATAGTTGACACATGTCCCCCTCAAAGACAATAATCATGACATCAGTTCTCAGCCAGTCCTAAATGGATGACTACAATGCAACAATATATTCAAAGCTGGCAAAGTGGGAAAATGCAATTATGAATTTACCATAAGGCATTTTTTATGTTTCTTTTGGCTAGGGCTTTTAATATTTTCCAGAATGTCTCACATTCCACAGTGGCTTTTAAAACAGGAATTCTCTTGAAGTGACATCTGGCTGTGTGATTGTAGTTGAAGGCAGCGGTGAGAAGGTCAGCCATATGTTCAGCTAATATTCGGACTGCCATATATTTCCTCCTCTCACTCAATCTTTTCCTCTTTTTGGCTTTTTGACTGAGGATGGAGTGTGTGATTCCTCAAAATGCTCAAAAACACTTGTTGTGTAAACTCTATAACAGTTAACTGTGAACTAACCAGTAATTCCAAAGAATTACTTTGTTATGATTGCAATTCAAAGACCAATCCCGATTTACACCCTGACAGTTTCATGTAATTAATAATTTGACTGGTTGTATTATACACAGGTAGAATCCTCAAGTTCTCCAGGCACAGTATACAGTACAGTACAGTGAAAATCTTATGCCACAGCTGCAAGCAATGTAGTAAGTGAAACACTATGTAATAGAAACAAGACACAATGTATGAAAATACTGACAGGAGTCTGATTTCTATGGAAAATGTATGGTTACTTCTAGCCCACAAGTGTTTTTTTGCAAAAAAAGTAGTCACTGATAAGGTACGGCTCAGTTCCAAGGTTCTGTCAACAAAATGTCCCATTTCACTGTGGCAATGCAGAAGTATGTATTTTTGAAGTTCGGTATGTTTTGCCCAGGCTGTGTATGTACCTGCCCACAGAAAGCGCCTGTCAACAAACCAACAGTCTAGCTGGCTAAAGATGTGGTTTAGGGGGAGTTACCGCAGGGAGGAAATGTTAGAATCACCCTGGTAATTACTGGCCAATCCAGCTCTCATTCCGCTTGCCTGGTGTTCCAGCATCTCCCAGTTTGCTTACAATCAGAGTCCATATTTATGTGTCTCAGAGTAACGATGTAAGATCACTTTAGCTTTTACATCATCCGTGCATAAATTAATCCTAATATCAGCACTCAGTACTTTTGAGCAGCTCATTCTGGTTTTTCGATTTCGATTTAAGTAGAACAATAAGGCTTTGGTCGGTATCTGCCCTAGCCAACAGCTCTATTATGGACATATAGTGATCAACATGAGTTGATCACAGCCTATTGAGTGTGGGACAAGGCCCTAGGCTAGCTTTCAGATCTTCAATAAATCAACACAAAAATAGTTTGTTTAAAAAGACAGGACTATAGAGGAATCTTGTAGAAACCCTTTAGTCAAAATGAATAATAATAAAAGAAGCATTTGGAAGTAATTATAATGGCATTTTTATTAAAATGTATTAGAAACTGTAACCAAACTTAAGCTTTATTCTCTGTAGTGCTTCAGAAATATGCCTGGGTATGTGTTTAGCTAAATGGGCTTTGTTGAACAGTAAGCCGTTGCAGGTGGGGTATTATGATTTCCAATCGCCTTATGATATACTAATTTACTGCTGCCTGCTATGGCTTATCAGGTGTGTCAAGAGAGAGGACTTAATGAGCTATAGTGTGACTGGTCAACGTCACAAAATATTCAACATGTCAAATGGGAAAACATACTTTATTTTTACTTTTTAATGTTCAACTGTAATATAGTTTCAACTGTAATATAGAGCACAGGTCATTTAAGCTTTTCACAAAAATTTCCAAGACGTTACATATTTTCCCTTCGTCTCCGCTCTCCCAGAAGTCAGCAGACTATATGAGAGCTTAACAAGAGGGTTTGCCCACCGCACAGCCACCAGACAGATAAACAGAGTGTAGGTTGTATGGGGGGGGGCTACTGCTTGCCATACAGAGGGGTCAAAGCCCAACTACATCGGAGTACACAGAAATACAACTCTCTTACATGTGTACTGTACATTTATTCACTAGTGACGGAGAAATGGCAGCACATGGAAAATGTTTCGTTGTTTATTTGAGCTGCCGCAGTTCGTGTTATGCCCAAAGATGATGGAATTTAATTCCTCTATTTCACTGTCCCAAATACTGATTGTTTTTCCAGAATGGAAAAGAAACCACAAACTGAAACTAATAAGTCCGATAGGCATGCTTAAGTATTCTTATAATCCAAAAAGATCAAGGTAAATGTGTTTTTCCACGAGAAAGCAAGCAGTCAGGTGTTTGATTTCTAACACTTTACTTTAAGGAAACTCTTTAGTTATACCTTATTAGAGCTTTATAGTGTTCCACTATGATGATATAAAAACAAATTGGAAATATACCACAATTTTTGGTCATGGTTGAAGAACATCTTACATGCTCCCTTATGTCATTTAGAATTACCATTTGTGTTCTGTTTTCTTTGCGTCCATGTAAGCTAATGCATTACACACTAGCCTCTAGCTGGTGTTGTTTTTGGCCATTAGCAGGGCACTAGTTGTCCCCTCAGTTCTGTAAAGCGGAAAGGGAGAAAGACCGGAAATCCCAAGATGCTTTGAGAATGCTGATGCTGCATTTTCTGGTAGGTTGGGGGGGGGCAGGAGAAAGACAAGCAGGAGATACTCTTTCTCTTCATTGAACATTTTTTGTGGATTTTTGTGACATTCTGTAAGTCTTAGATCTGTTAATGTGTTTAAAGGTGGTCTGTAAGGCCAAGACATTGGGCGTGAAGTTTTTCACATTCATTGTGGTCTTAAGACCGTAGGCCATGCCGCTTTTTTCTTTCCAGCAACCACAGCTGCCAAGCAATGTGCCTTGAGAATAAATCCCGCTGACTCCTTCCATCACAAGGCAATGAAAAACCTGACGAATCAGACGGTTAAGATTGGGTGGTATTGAAAGTGTGTTTACACTCATTTTGAGCTCTTAACACAAGTGAAACCCGTTGCTTTAACTGGCCTCTCAGCTTATTGTGGCTCCCGTCATGGTATTTGTTTGAATAGTAATATGAAGAACAGTAATAATGGGAATCTGGCTGAACATTGGATGTGATGGAGAGGCCAGCGGAGGAGCAGTTGGGTCTGGGGTTCCCATCAGTCAAAGAACCTGGCTTGTAACGTGAGCTGCTCCCAGCTGGGCCTTCAAAGCCCATGCAGCTTGGAGCGGGGCGAGGGGAGCCAAGCATACTAAGGCGCGTGTTGACATTTGGTTTGAAGATATCAAGACCCCTGCCTCAGCTATGCAGTACCCCGGCAGACACCTCCAGTTTCACCTTCAACCCCACCCTGGCCCAGACAGAGAAGGGCAGGGGGGCATGTGTTTGTTTTTCTTTGTATTCATAAATTTCAGATTTATTCAAGGGGTTCACTTCAAAGCTTCCAGCATTAGTTAGAAGTCCACTTTGATGTGACCCAGAGAGTGTGTTTTCTCAATTTTGTGAGGGGGTTTTAGAGTTCTCTCATGGGTATCAATTTTCCTCTTTTACTGTAAACGTTCCTTTTGAGTTTGTGGAAATTCATTGTCCCCTTGGCCTTTTTTGCCCAATTTGTTTGCGTTGCTTTTGGTTGTTTTTTATTTATATTTTCACCTCCTAAAATGGCAGAATACACCAATTTGATTGGACAAAAACACCCTTTAGTCTCTTCTAGTGTACTTGAAAGGCTACTGTGAAGTAGAGCTACAGGATAAGGTTGAACACAGATAGGGGTGACATGTATTTTTCCACATTAGTTATCTGTGATAGAAACCATTTAACTGTTTGATGTGGTTTATTAATAGTACGATGGATGCTACTCTACTGTCTGTGATGGCGTATGATATCTTCCCCTATTTGATTAACATGGCAGTGAATTAATTATATTAATTGTTGGATTTTTCTGGAGGTTTAAAAACATTATATTAATTGCAAAAGTGTCATGTTGCATCTTTTGCTCTAAAGACATATTCATTGTAAGATATGATGGCATTCATCATGATGAGAAATGCATAAGTTACATTTGACATCTTTTAGAAGTGCGTGTTTGTGTGCCAGGTTACACTGCCTGAATGTGCCATCTGTCTGTAGACCTTCCTGTAGTGGCCTGTCACTGATCCGTGTCTTATTGTCTCCCTGTTGTGTGTAGCTGGCCTTCCCTTCCTGGTCATTGAGAGCAGTGCTGTCCTGCCCTACCGCAGAGGCTTTTACTGCAACGACGAGTCCATCAAATACCCGGTGAAACACGGAGAAACCATCAGTGATGCTGTGCTGTCTGCTGCTGGCATTCTAATCACTATACTTTCTGTAAGTTACTATAACCCTGTCTGTCTGTCTGTCTGTCTGTCTGTCTGTCTGTCTGTCTGTCTGTCTGTCTGTCTGTCTGTCTGTCTGTCTGTCTGTGTGTCTGTGTGTCTGTCTGTCTGTGTCTGTCTGTCTGTCTGTCTGTCTGTCTGTCTGCACAGATGTTGGACCTACTCACTAATATATGTGCACCTCAAGCTCACTGTTTTACCATCACTACTCACTGAAGCCTACCGTGTCTGTCACTTACTGTACGTAGTACCCATCATGTCTGCTAATGTTAACATGGTTCAAGTCACATTTGCATTGATAATGTACGCCAATGTGTTTTTATTATATTACCGGAACAGTGTCAGTCTTTCTTATGTATGAGCGGAGCCAGATTGGAAAACAAGTATTTCTTAATGTTTCAGCTTTCCAGATATGTGACATCAGGCCATTGTTGTCTCTGTAGATTGTTGTGATAACGGCTAACTACAACCAACCTTCCCCTGAGGTTATGTTGTTAGTATCATTTTGATTGGTGTGTTTAAGATGGTTTGAGTGATTAAGGTGTCATGTCATAAGGAGGAGTGTTGTTAAATGGGACAGGCTGTTTACTGTAAACAATGACTCAAGATATGCTGCTGATATCGAATTCCCACTCCTGAAGGTGTCCTGTGGAATTCAATGTAGTCTAACATCCTGATAGGAAGAAACTGATCAAACACTTCTCTTGTATCAGAGTTTGGTGTGGGGGTCTAAGCTCCCATACTCCAGATCGATCACACTGAAATCAGGGGTTTGAAGCCCAGTCCGACCAACTGTCTGTTTCCCTCTACATATCTGCTACGGAACATAGCCTCTGGGGATGTTGTTATTAATATTATTGATGGAACAGTAGGAATGAAAAATACATTCTCTGTCTTGTCAAGTAGGTGTCCATGTCAGCTCTAATGAAGATTTCTGTCTGCAGTATTTCGTAAGACTGTCACCCAGTCAAGAGCTGAGGGGACCTGGTTGGTTTGCATGGTGACCAGGATCTCCCTGAGCCTGTGTAATTATGGTTGACGCAATGGTTGTTCGGTAAAACACTGATTCATGGACCTAGAAATGTGGTGGATGGCACTACAGAAAAGCTACAGGGCCAATTTTTCTCCTTCTGAACGTGATGTTAAATTCCATGTTCCCTAGAGGTCCAGAGCTTTTTGGCTGGCTTTTGTCATACTTGAACTCTTGTAAAACTCTCATTTAGATAATTGAATGCTTTATGGCCCCTTGTAATAAAGTGGTAAGTGGAGCTGCTTGGCATCAAGGCACAGAGGCCGTGTCCCTTGAAATTTGCCGTGCACAAGAACACATCTACGAATAAAAACTACTCAAGATGGTGTTCAAGATCACATTTGATCAATTGTAAGATGACTGGACATTTATGAGACAGACCACAAGACAACCACTCTTCCCCAGTTTAAACATCTCTGAGGTTACTTACAACTCTGTTACATTAAGTTTCTACAAAGTCATTTCATTCATTCACACAGTTGATGTACTCTCAGTTCTCAGACAATGTGATCCAGATGTTCTTTTCTTTCCCAAGAAGCAGCTGGATTAGATCAGCCAGGTTCTAAAGGACTCGATGGTGTGGAGAGAAAGATTATCTGAAAACGTTATCAGTTTGTACAATCTCTCTCTAGCACTTTCACCCAAAATATTTTGTATTGAAATTAGATGTTTTTCGCCCTAGACAAATATGCGCTAATGAAACTGAGATGCTAACAAGAAAACACCCAGACATCCCTTTGTGAAATTGGAGCCCTAGGAAAAGGAGCGAGCCGCCCCGTTGGAAAACAAACTGCCCCCAATGTGTGTCTGCCCTGGCCACCAAAAAATCAGACACGTCGCCTAGCTCAGCGTTTCTTCTGATTGAAACCAGAAGTGCTGCTTTCTTGCCCTCCCCCCATTCTCTCTCTTTCTTACACCCTCTTCTCCTTCCTTTACTTTTATGTCGTCTTCCACTCACTCTCTCTTCTCCCTCCGTTTGTCCCTCATTGGCTGTCTTCCTCTCTCACTCTCTTCTTCTCTCCTCACTCATTCGCTCTGTTCCTCCCTCTCGTTTTCCACACACCCTCCCCTGTGTCTGTTGCCAGGGGGTGCACTAGAGGGGCTGTTGAGGAGAAAGGCATTTGAGCTTGAACAGCTGTAGTGAGTTATGGGAGTCTGGCCCACGTCCCACAGCTCTAGAATATACCCGAAATGTCAATCATCTGCTTCATGCATGTTTATTCACCCACATACCCAAACCTCTGCATGTGCCATTCACAACTTACGTTCCCCTGCACAATATACTGAATGTTAAAGATGTTTCTGATGTAAATGATATAAACCATGGGTTAGGTGTGGAGTGTCTCTGATGAACCTTTTCTCCAAAATAGACAAAAATATTTACTGTTCGAAGTAAAACCTTGTCCCTCAGCACACAGTATTAGAGTAACTGTATGCTCTGATTACCGCTCGTGTTTTTCCTCTAATTGTTTTGCTCAATTCAAAGTTTTCAATTCAAGTCCATCTGAAGAAAAAACAGTATTGTAAGGACGATTAATCTGCAACGATTCAGTATTGTTGATACAGGTGTCAAATCAATTACACACAATGAGTTAGTGAAAATGCAATAGCTTTACCGGTGTCAAACTGAGTGCCATGCTCCTGGATACATAGTGGCCACATTTGTTGATGAATATATTATGGACTGGGCAAATGGTGGGCCCTTGGGCCTCTGACCTTTAGGGGCCTCAGACTGAAAGGCACCTTGAGGCCCCTAATGGTCCGAGGCCCATGAGACAATCTACTGTGAATGAAAAGTGTAGATAGAAAGGCTGATAGTGCTTGAATGTGTGAACCGTTTAGACCATCAAGTGCGCCGTGACTGCACTTTCTACACCTCAACTCATACCAGGGCCCCTCGGCTACACTGCAACCCATACCCTCCACGACCTATACAGGGGCCCCTTGATCCCGCCACAACCAATACCAGGGCCTCTAACTACCAATGTGTGTTAGATAATAGATCTATTTAATATTATGTATTTAATATTATACACATTATACACATCTGGGAAAAATATTGAGACCACTGCACATTTTACTTAAATCAACCCCATCGAAAACCTCTGTAATGTGATGAAGAGGCAGTTGTATGGTCACAAGCCATCAAACAAAGCAGAGATGCTTGAAATGGGTGGCCTCCAAAGACACTCGTGTCCAAGGGCCTGGTAGTATGTAGATCTACCTGGTAGTATGTAGATCGGACCTTGTTGATGACTGCTAAACATACATGGAGATATGTTATTCTGACTCTGCATGTCTGGATTCTCCCATTACCCTAATGATATACCCCTACTGGTGGCAGACCATTTTCCTTACGAGACATATATACTCATCATCTACCTATCACCATTTGACTGTCACAACAGCCATCTTGTTTCTCTAGATGATGACTCCATCCTTAATCTTTTTCTTTTCCCGTCAGATCATCATTGGTGAGAGCTACAGGATCCACTTCCTGAACGAGGGCTCTAAGTCCTTTGTAAGGAACCCGTATATCTCTGCACTCTACAAGCAGGTGGGCGTGTTCATATTTGGATGTGCCATCAGCCTATCATTCACAGATATCGCCAAGGTGTCAGTTGGCCGCATGCGTCCCCACTTCCTGGATGTGTGCAAGCCGGACTGGTCCGCCATCAACTGTTCCCTAGGTTACATCACAGACTACCAGTGTAACGGACCTGAGAGCAAAGTTCAGGAGGCCAGGTACCTTACCCTGAAATGACTCCACTGTGATTGTGAAAGTGTATTTAGCGGCGAAAGAAAATCTTTAATCGCCACCATGTGTTCAATTTGTTATTGTTTAGGATTGACAGTGTTTGCATGTGTACCGCATTTTCTTACAATGAAAATATCCTTGACTGGCTTTGGTGAATTTATGTGCCAAACAACACCATGTTGTCAATTTGTTTTCTTATATAAAACATTCGGCTAGCTTTGTCAATAATGCAGGATATCAATTTCAAGGGTTAGCATTTTAAATGTTTGACAAAGTTATAACACCTAATGGGTACGTTAGTCAAATGTGTTTCTTGTGAATGACGTATATTCTCAATTTAATAAAGTTTAGGTTAAACGGTGAAGACCAAGACCTGGCAAATTCTTTTGGCGGTATTTTGTATTAGAAAACAGTTTGTTGAACCCACCCAAGATTTGTCTAAAAGTATTATTCATGACTAAACACTAACATTTAAAAAGCATGTAGACAGTTGAACATTGTAATTTTTGTTATGTAAAAGTACCTTTCTAGTCTTGTAACTGCGATCATTTCCAACATACATTGTATTAACATGTTTTTCTTTTCAGGAAATCATTCTTTTCTGGCCATGCGTCTTTTTCCATGTACACCATGCTATATCTGGTGGTAAGTTAGTATTTCATATAGATATACATGGCGAGGCACGGTTTAACGTGACCACCCCCCTGAGTAGGGTACAAACCATTGGTTACTTCATACCCATGTTAAATTACTTACGTTACGCATAACCCTGCGATGGCTGTGTTATTGGGTGCAATTCTCAAACTTTTGGATCAGTTGGTCCTTTTGAACTTGCTTGTATGTCATCTTAATCAACATACAACATCATATTTAAAACACACAAGTTATTATGTGCTGTTTGAACAATAGTAGCTAGAAGAAGAGACAACTAAATTACATTTACTAAACTCTATTAAGATAATGTGTTCAAATCACTAGTCTGAGCTAGCTTACACTAATGACTTACACTAACACTAACATCAATTTATGCTAATTAACACAAATGAACGCAATTTAACCAGCATATAATTGTTAACTCTAACTCAAAGATAGTAGCACCAGGGGATGTTAGTTAATGCCAGTCAACACTAACTACTCTAGGAAATGCAAGCTAATGCTAGTGAAAGCTAACTAATGATGGCTAGCATCAGGTAATGCTAACTAATGTCAGCCAAAGTCACACTACTTAACATATGCCTAACACTATTCTTATTTTATCACCAAAAAGTGGTTTTGGTTATTTTGACATTGTTGCTAGTGAAAATGCGTGTAAACTGGAAACATTTTAGTGTTAAACATTAACATAGCATAGGTTAAAAGCTTGCGTACATTTACTGTCAGTGTTAGACTGTCGCCTCACAAATTCGAGATGCATATTAAGTAGGATGCTAATAAGTTATTTTGCTTAAGATCAAATAAGTTAATGACTTTGGAAATTGTCTTCCAAAGCAACAAAACGTTTCAGAAGTTTGTTTAGAATTACACAAGAAAGTTAAGCTAAATACATGGCAGTAAATGAAGTACATCACAGTTTGGGGCTTGGTCAAGTTAAACCCTGCAAACACACACACGTCTACCTGTCAGCCGTTGTTAATTCATTGCCGCACTTTCCTGCTCTTCCAGTTCTATCTGCAGTCCAGGTTCACCTGGCGGGGAGCTCGTCTACTGCGCCCCTTGACTCAGTTCACCCTCATAATGATGTCGTTTTACACCGGTCTGTCCCGCGTGTCCGACCACAAGCATCACCCCACCGATGTCCTGGCTGGCTTCACACAGGGAGCCCTGGTGGCCTACTGCATAGTAAGTACTTAGACTTTCTGTGAGTCCGCATAACTACATAGAACTGCATGCATACTAAATATGATGAAAGAGCACTAAATACCACAAGTTATAGCATTCAGCTGTCCAGTTTGTTTGAAATGTTGGATGTGTTTACATTTCTGTACTATATTATTTACTATCGACAATATTTTTTCATTTTCTTTCTAATCCTAAGGTATATTTTGTATCAGACCTGTTCAAACCCAAAGGCAGGAATTCAGACCTACCAGCAACCCCGTTAAAGAACCACACTAACCCCATGTCAGACATCACAGACCGGAGCAACCACCTCACCATGGCATAGTACAGACCAGTAGAGAAGAGCTGGTCACCACTAGGCTTTCAATATCACTTCATCTACTCTTGCAAACTGGATGTTTGGCAACAAACTAAACCAGCAAAAATGAGAACGAACATATCTGTACTGCAGAAAGAAGTAATGAAACATGGCGTACATCTTCTGGAAGCAAGAGGACATTTACAAGCACACGGACATTCATACATAAACGTTGTGCCTTTTGAACAGCCAGAAAGCCATGTTTCTTCCTGTCTCATCTGATGTGTGAACGTTGAAGCATGTGGGAAGAGAATTTCTGCTGTGCTTTAATCACCCAAGGTTTATGTCACACTTGGTCCGGATGTGCAGACGAGCTCGTTTTACTGGCAGAACCATGAAGAAAGGAGTGAAGGAAATTAACAGATGCGGAACGTGATAATGTCTGCCTTGATTCAGGCATCATGGAGACTGGCTCATAATATCACTACACACATAGGGCACGGCACGTCTATGATACAAACTCATGAACAGAAACAAATTCCTTGATTATAGGAAGGATTTTATTTTGTGAATAATCGTTGTTATAACTTTGAGCTATAGCATTATACCCAAACTTAATATTTGACGTAATTGTTGTCACCACTTGAATGAAGTGAACATTGTTTTGTAAAGCTTTGTATTAAAACCAGATGTTAGGTCTCCTGAAATGTAGTTTGTATAAAAATGTTTAGCTAAAGGAGTTGCCGTAGTGTATACAGTAGAGGGAGAATACAGAAAGAGGG
>JACXGM010004683.1:17145-37429 GCA_016801145.1 Umbra pygmaea | reverse complement strand
ACTTCTCATTAAAAAAATTAGAAATGTTAACATTTTCTCACAATTGACAAAAACCATTAATTAACTGTGATTTATTTTTATTTACAGATAATATCTGCAATTTTACCCAATTCAGTCCATTATTCAAATAAAAAGGAAAAGAGTGTAAAATTATACGGTGAATTTTGTGTAAAATAATTTTTTTTTTTTACAGTGTACATCTCTCAAATCAGGAGCAGTGATCTATATCAATGAAATGAGAAGTAGTACTAAATCTATGAAATCAGGAGTAGTACTATATATCTATGAAAACAGAAGAAGTATTCTATAGCTATGAAATCAGGAGTTGTTAGTGCTGGGCGGTATACCGGTTCACACTGAATACCAGTATTTATTTTTTGCGCCGTGCAGACACTGCTGAATACATTGTATTCCAACCTGGAATGCTGTTTGATTCATATAGCCTAGTGGGCTTTTATGTCAATCTGGGTGCCATCTACAGTAGCATATAAAGAAAGTTTTGTCTCTAAAGTTTAAAACAATTGAATTTCTAGTGGAAAATGGATACTGAAGTTGTGCTTTCTTTCTTCAGTGAAAGCATACAACCGATAGTTTGTTAGTTACTATTCGAATTCCGATGGTCTCTATAATAATTTACACGCGTCTATGAAGTGACAGTAGTTTAAATGATTGTCTCTAAAACAGCTACATGTATATTTTACAGTTAAAATGAAGTCTGCTGTGCATATAGCAACTCTTTCATCGTAAGAATACTATAATGGGTGGGTGAACACCATGCTACAATTAATAAAATTATGAATATTGTATTCGTTCCCGGTTTTCGGATAATAAAACACTTTAGCATTCGTAACTGCATTTACATTGTAAGTCTATGGTTTTGGTCAACTGGTATATTCTGTATGAGGTGTCTATGATTATTAGCTACTGTCTGCTCGTAAAAGTGTTATACTCTGCGACTTGAGTTAGAAGGTATAGTTTTTAAAATATCAACATTTTATAAAGGGCAATGTCTAAAAAGTATATATCCTTTCTTGGTCTCTCTGCTGTATATTTTAAATTTGGATCTTATGAGTTAAAGGCCATGTTGCAGGTTTTATTTTTAACTGATGAGTTAAGAGAGAAACTATGTGAAGAGAATATACAATATGTGCCATTCCATAAGATATAATATATAGAATACCATTTATTTTGTATCCCACTTTAGGAAAAGCTGGTCTAAAACAACAGTACAGAACAAAATTAATGAGTGCAGTTATCGTGTGTAAAAAACTTTCTATACCGTTTGTAAAAATGTGCATATCACGTGAAGTATATTCACGTAGGCTATTCAGTAGGCTACTAGTGTGGAATTATTCTACAATATTCACTCATCATGACAGTAAAATAGACCATCCTAAGTCAATCTACTGCAATAATTCCTCTCTTAAACTGTAGAAAATGCTGGGAACACTTGATTATGCATGAAAAAAGAAATACCGTCATATACCGTGAAACCGGTAAAATTTTGACAAATACCGTGACATACATTTTTGGTCATACCACCCAGCCCTAGGAGTTGTACTATATATCTATGAAATCAGGAGTAGTGCTGTATATCTATGAAATCAGGAGTAGTACTATATCTATGAAATTAGGAGTAGTACTATATCTATGAAATTAGGAGTAGTACTTTATATATATATAATCAGGAGTAGTACTATATATCTATTAAATCAGGAGTAGTACTATATATCTATGAAATTAGGAGTAGTACTCTATATCTGCCTCTGCCCTGTTTGTTTGTTAGTACTGTATGTTAAGTCCTCTCACTGATCCAATTTAGACTAACGCTGAGTGAACTTTAGTCACATTGCAATTAGTCTGACTTCTTAACTTGGGCAAATTAAGCATATTTAAATGGAGATCCATTCCATTAGATGGAAATGACACTGTTTTCCAATGGGGACTGTATAGTTATCAAATAAAATGTGTTAATCATTCTCAGACACCGCTGGCCTGATTTTGAATAAACAGGTGAGGAATGTTTCTTCATACCAGCTATTGTTTATCACAGTCAATAGGATTCTTAATGATATACTCTGGAAAACATAACAACTGCTATAAACAATATATAGATATTTTGGGAGGATTTACCCACTAAATTGTTGCAATGTTAGTGAAATAACAATGCAAATGTTTGTG
The DNA here is from genome assembly GCA_016801145.1 of Umbra pygmaea. Classification (NCBI taxonomy): domain Eukaryota; kingdom Metazoa; phylum Chordata; class Actinopteri; order Esociformes; family Umbridae; genus Umbra; species Umbra pygmaea. The sequence continues at coordinate 35,248 of JACXGM010004683.1, read as the reverse complement.
GATGTCTGCTCAGTACAATATTGATAACGAACTTATCGCCACAACTCTTAAATACAGAATCACTTAAAAGAGGAAGAATTGAACAAGTTTATCACCAAAATATAAATGGTTTTAAATGAATACATTATGTGAAACGTAACAGTTTCACTTATGGCTTAACAACATATATTTGACGTCTAAATACTATGGCATTGGGTTTATGTGAAGAGGCAGGTTAAGCCAGGAATAGGGCAGAATTAGTAGCGTAGGGGTCAAGACAGTAAGGGTTGTTCAGTCCACTCACACTACAGGAGTTGTCTCCAGTGCAGCCTGTCGTGATGTTAGCCATAAGCTCCAGAGGATATGATGTCACTGTTGTGTCCAGCCTGAAGAATTGTAGTCTCTCATTGTTTATCCTCATGTCTTGGATACATCCTTTAAAATAGCCACCGAATGCTGATGAGGCCTTTAACTCTGCGAGACCCCCCACATAAACCACATCCCCCTTCTGTATGTCAAGCATCCTGACCTCCAACGAGCCCTGCTTCTGATTGGCCACATACAGGTCCATATGCTCACGGCTCACAACCACACTCACAAAGTGGACGTCCCCGTCGTTAACCACTCTTACACTAGTCAAGGTCTCAAAGTTATGGAGCTGAACTTTGATTCGCCCCTCATCTAGCCACATGCGCAAGTATTGGCTGGTGCTGTTGGTGAGCACCAACAAGATGCCAGCGTGGCGGCGTGTGCGCAGGAAGAGGGAGATGGTTATGTCACTTCCTGGGTCATCCGTGATGGTGAAGACAGCGTAACTCTGAGTATCTTCGTTGCCGAAGCGGGCTGACACATACTCTGATGAAAAACAGGAAAAATTAAATACTATGTCCCAAAGAATACACTCTTCAAAATTACTTATAAATTGTACATACTCAATAATAATTTCAGGCAGGTGAATTGATGTTTTTTTCATTTTATGAAGCATAATATAGCTGTGTGTTGTTTTACCCCCTTGATTCCACATATAAATATGGGTTAAATAAAATAAATCCTCACACAGTACCTTTCTTACATAATAGTCCACATATTAAATTATTAATAGTGTACCAGCACAATATCAAGTGTCCCTTACTTGTGTGTAAAAACAATATACCATTATATTAGACCACCTAACTTGGTACATTGTGTAAGCAATGCTACTTAATAGTGTGTAATTGAATTAGTTCTAATTAGTTGTCTCCAAACTAGATTTTCTTTTCATTTAATCCACACAGAAAGCTGATTTATCACTGTGATGTCTGAGTGATCTGCTCTTTACTCTCTGTGTTATGTCGGCCAAGTAAGTATGTCCTGTGAGTGAAATGGACAAAATATGTGACTAAAGCTCATAACAGGCACCACCACACCGTTCCTCCATTCTTACCCTCAGCACAGTCCTGCCCATCGTATGGCCGGGGGCACAAGCACCTGTAGCTCTGCCACAGGTTGATGCACTGTCCCCTGTTCAGACAGGGGCGTTCCAGACACCAGTCTCGGGGGCTGCAGCCTGGAGTTACATTCACCACTAAGTGGTTTAGCCACTGCCCCGGAACCACCAGCTGAGAGTCCACCAACACGTCCCGCAGACAGCCAATGAAAGCCTCCCCTGCATCCACCACCCCACCAATGGAGGTGCTCTGGATGGGAGAGTCCAGACTTTCTGCCCCAGGTAGTGTTCCCTCAACAAGGCATTCCCTCACACAGTCCTGATCCTGACAGATTCCAGCATCCAGGAGCCTGAGGCTGAGTAGTCCGTCGCCAAGCACGGTTTCAACAGAGTGCCACACCCCATCAGTCACATTGACAGGGAGCTCCAATGTCTGGCCAAGCTGCAGGGCCACTCCTTCTGCCCCGCCCCCATCCCATGCCTCCCTCCTCATGTTTAGTCTGAGCTGCCCTTCCAGCAACTCCAGAACCAGAACCAGCCCTGCACTGATCCGCTGGAATAGCATGGCCTGGGGCAGCACTGTCCGGAAGCTCATGGTGATGTTGCAGGTAGCCTCCGCGGCCACGAATGGGCTTTGCAGTAGCAAGTAACCGCTCTGTTCGAAGGAGAAGGCTGTGGAGGTCTGACAGAGAGGCCCGGTGTGGCCCGGGGCGCAGAGGCAGGTGTAGATATGTTCCCCGTCACTTAAGAAAGGTGTGCAGGATCCATGGTTCTGACATCTGTGATTCTCGCAGCCAAGCAAGGCCTCGCTGCAGTTCTGGCCCCCATACAGGAACTCATCTTGGCTCTGCTGGGAGCAGTGGCACACATAGCCCCCCACAAGGCTCTCACACTGACCCCTGTTCTCACAAGGGTTGGGGTCACATGCATCCAGTATCTCCTCACAAAAGATACCTAGAACAGGAAGGAAAATGTGTGATGTGTCAATGATGGTTATTTACTATGACTGCTGAAGTCTGAAGTAATGGACATTTTATTTGATGAATTTATACACCGTTTCACTGTGCCCTTTAACCATAAGGGGACTGTTCTAAATGCAAACTAGGAAGTAAATACAGCACACTTGACCAGTGTTTGAGCACTGTCGGCACAGAGGTTTTCAATCTGTGTCCTATTAGCTAGCCGCATACTGTAGCACCCAGTATCCCACGGCTGGTTGTCTCCCACTGATGAAATTGAAGGGGAGACAATAGAATGGTCTCTCTCTGCTTGTGCGTTTGTGCATTTGTGCATTTGTGTGTTTGTTCACGTGTGTCACAGCCAGTTTCTCTGGCCCTACTATGCATCTTTGCCAAAACATCAGCGAATTATGAATCTTACTGTTGACAACTGGTATGTTCATTACTACTGTAAATGTATTAGCACAGCTAGAGAGTACTTGCATAGTGTTATTCTTGTAATTCCCTCAGCACAACACCCTCTGCTGTAGCTCAAGATGTGTCAGGCTCCGAATCTAAAGGCTGCTGCTCATGTACCTCCTCATCCCAACCAGTCTGTTTACCTCAAGAAGATCTAAATGCATTTCCCCATGAACAGCAAATGTCAGGGGACAACATGTTGACTGATGCTGTTTGCGTTTCAAGATAAACCTAGGCGTGGTCGGTCCCTGGATGGTGCTAGTAGTGGCTCTCATGCTGACCTGTGTGTGTGTCTGTGTGTGTGGTGTTGGTACTATTTCTTATCATGAGAGTGTAAATACCTGCCTGGCTCTCATACAAATAACTGTAGCTTCTTGCTAACAACAGTGTTGCAGTATAGCAGGTTGCGATTAAGCTCTAAAGCGTCCTGTGGTGCCATCCATCCCTTGATGCTTTCTCTGGGATGAACTTATCATCCAGGTCAACCTCTACACCTGTGTCACACCACCAATCAATTCACGTGGATGAATTACCGGACACATAAGTAATGACCAGGCTGTTAGAAAACTGATATATAGTACATTTCAACTGACAATTTTGTAAGTTGATTTTGTAAGGATCTTTTTTCGGCAAATGTAGAAATAATGCAGATTATCAGGCAACAGAAGAAATAAGTTGAGGAGCTTCACAGGGTACAGAAGTTTCTGCTGGTGAGCTTGATACTCTAATATGTCAGTGATTATATTCTGGAGACATGATGATAAATGAATACAGCTTAATTGTAGTATAGCCTAACCACATTGTCGGTTCAGTGTAGCTGTGTATGTATGTACACATGTTTGTGTATTAATATGTGTATGAGAATGTCCATATATGGATGTGTGTGTGTATTAATATGTGTATGAGAATGTCCATATATGGATGTGTGTGTATTAATATGTGTATGAGAATGTCCATATATGGATGTGTGTGTGTATTAATATGTGTATGAGAATGTCCATATATGGATATGTGTGTGTGCATGTATAAGTTTATACATTCTATTCTAATTGTTTTCAACATATCTATATTAGTATTTTGTTTTTTGGAGTTCTCCTTTGATAATAGTCTTTACCTTCATTTTTACTGTATTTTCTATTCCTGTGTTTCTATTGGCATATGTGTACTGTTAAATGTCCCTGATCTAAACCCCTCAAAGGAAAATACTATTTTTTTAAATGTGGTCAAGATGTGGTCACAGACATTCAGGTATATACAGCACTAAGAAAAACATACCTGCATTTAGCAATAGAATCCCCCAAAGCCATCCTTCCACATTCAGCATTGCACCGGTTTATAAGTTCCCCACCAATAACAACACACTTGTCTGTAGATGTAAACTACAGCGATCTGTACACTCCCATTGTGACCATGGAAACCAGCGGTCTCTGTCCTCTCAAACCATACAGCTGAACACAGTGATGAATCGTTCTACCGGCAGGACTCTGGGAAAGCCAGATCCTAAGGATTAACACTAATGCAATTAGTGCCATGTTACGGTGTGGACACCGGTGACTGCTGGGAGCCAATTATAGAACAGTGTTTGGAGACGTAGCCACTAGTCATTACATTCTGGATCTTACTGGCAGATCAAATGTATGCGTAGGCAGGGTGACTAGAATTTTCCTCTTTTGTAAGAAAGTGGTGTCACTGTATGACTTGAAGGAACCTATAATTAGTCCCAAACTATCACCATTAACCCTGTCATATAGTCATGATAATGGGCTGATTACTAATGTAATTAGTCCCAAACTATCACCATTAACCCTGTCATATAGTCATGATAATGGGCTGATTACTAATATAATTAGTCCCAAACTATCACCATTAACCCTGTCATATAGTCATGATAATGGGCTGATTACTAATATAATTAGTCCCAAACTATCACCATTAACCCTGTCATATAGTCATGATAATGGGCTGATTACTAATATAATTAGTCCCAAACTATCACCATTAACCCTGTCATATAGTCATGATAATGGGCTGATTACTAATGTAATTAGTCCCAAACTATCACCATTAACCCTGTCATATAGTCGTGATAATGGGCTGATTACTAATATAATTAGTCCCAAACTATCACCATTAACCCTGTCATATAGTCATGATAATGGGCTGATTACTAATGTTTGGGACGAAAAAACAGTAATTGACCATTATCTATATGTTTACCAATGAGAGAGCATACAAGTCCAATGCAATTATTGACTCCATAAATAAATTGTTAACCTGACATTTTTCTGTACCTGTTTAACATTGGGAACACCGATAACCAGATTATTTTAAAGACACTATATAGCCAAATGTATGTGGATCAGTTGAGGCTCGTCAGGTGAGGAGCATCCTCCTCAGTAAACTTAATTTAAAAAAATGTCATGAATAAACTGAAAAAGTCTTTATTTTTAGATAAAACTTGATAATAAAAACATATTTTTTTATTAAAAACCAAGACTTCAGTAAGGAAAATAGCACCCTCTATTGTAGAAACTTAGAATAGCCAGAGGATAGAATATCACATTTCTCCTCTGAGCTATGCTTCCCTCATTCAATAATATGGAGGCTAGTGGGTCAACCTGATAGACTTACACAGTTATTAAGATGTCTAGAGGAGGATGTCCTCCGACCTATCAGATGTGTTAAAATATGAACTGACGTACATGCAAACATGTGACTAGGGAACCGAAAATGTCAGAAAAGCCTCGCAAAATATGTAATATAATACACATTTTTTGTAATCCACATTTTTTTCAAAAGCAGTGATGTAGTGCAAGTGAGCCTTAAAATCTTCAGTTGTTAATGGGACCGGAAAGGTAGAATTTCGGCACGGTGCTAATGCGAGATAGCCAGGAGGAAGCCAGAGAGATATAAACGCTTAACAAAGGGCGTAGGTGTAGGGTAGGTAGGCAATGTGGACTCCCAATAATATGAACAATTTGCAAAATAGATATGGTGCCCCCTGCACACATTAGGTGCATTTAACAAGTAAGGTGCGTGTAGCAAGTTAGGTGCGTGTAGCAAGTTAGGTGCGTGTAGCAAGTTAGGTGCGTGTAGCAAGTTTGGTGCGTGTAGCAAGTTTGGTGCGTGTAGCAAGTTTGGTGCGTGTAGCAAGTTTGGTGCGTGTAGCAAGTTTGGTGCGTGTAGCAAGTTTGGTGCGTGTAGCAAGCTAGGTGCATTTATCAAGTTCAATCGGGTTGAGGTCAGTCATTGTGCAGGTCACTCGCGTGCCTCCAAAGCAATTGCAAAGCATGTATAAGTACTTTATTTGACAAAGCATGTATAAGAGTTAATTTGACAGTTAACAGTCATCACTCCTAATGTCATCATGGGTTGTTACCTGCGGTCCTTGAATGGCAGCTGCATAAGAAGCCTGCAGCATGCCGTGGGTCGTAGTGGTCTGGAAGCAGAGGCTCTGAACCATACAGGCTCTGCCAGGACAGCTCTATACACCTGCCTCCATTCATACAGGGGTTGCTGCTGCACTCGTTCACATCCACCTCACATTGATGACCCTGGAAACCTGGGTAGGACACCAGAAACAGTGGAGATAGACAACACCCATACATACACATACACTAAAACACACTTGGAAAAATAGTCAAACCACTGACTCTCTCAGTCACTACTGGATTAAAAATTGTATATTGAAATGAAATTCTGTTTTATATGTTATTTTAAAACACTGAAACTCTAAACAAATGATTGTAAGAACACATTTGTTGTATGTTGAGAACTATTTATGTTTAACAGTGTGCTGTGGAAACTTCCATGTTAACAAAATGATACATTTTGTGGATAAAAACCAACTGATGAAAAATGTTTAGTCAAAATAAAACTGAAGGAAAAGTTTAAAATAGAATTCTACACACAATTGTTATAAAGTAATATAAATGCTTTAATTGGGGTCCGCGTGACATAGTGGGTTTCATTGCACGAGTCTAAGTCATGATAGTCACAGGTTTGAGCCTGACTATGGGTTCTCTGTTTTTCCCCGGGCCTCTAGCGCTGCCACTTTGCTCTTCAGTGACTCCTTGTGTCCAGATCAGGCACCCGTGGGTTCAATCGTGGAAGTATAATTGGTGAATGTAATCATGCCGTGCATGATCTGACTAAAGGCGTGTTGAATTCACATTGCGAAAGGAATTGGTGGCTGGGCAACATGTGGTTGGATGAACAATGTGCTCACCCTTTGCCATCCCATAGATCTGTCCAAGGAGTTGTGGAGCTGCCGACAAGGCAGGATTAAAGGGAATTGTGTAGGGAGAATAATGGGAAAAACATTACAAAATTAATAAATAATTATATCCAATTAAGCACAGTTCAGTAGTCAGGAAGTGGAAACTGCATCTCACCCAGGTGTTGCTAAGAAAAGACTGTGTGGAAAGAAATAAGCTGTTACTTAAAAAGTACTGTTGGAAGTTCCATCTGGAGTTTGTCAGAAAACATAAGAATAAATGCAGGTCAGATCATATATAATTCTGACCAAAACTCAAAGTGGTAAGACAAATCCAACACTGGCCATGCTTCACCACACACCATCATTAGAGTGGCGTATGGTGGTGACAGCATCATGCTAAGGCCGTGCTTCTCATAAGCAGGCAAGAACTAAACATCATGTTGAAATTGAAAAATGAATGGAGCAAAATACAGGAAAATACTGCACGAGAAGCTGCTTCAGTCTGCTTAAATTGAAGCTAAACATTTCAGCAGAACATTACATCTGTCACAATGCCAAAGCAACATTAGAGGCTTTTTATATCTATCCCAATGAGAATTTGAAAATTGCAGTCCAAAAGCATCCTCCAACCAACCTGAACAACTTGAAGCAAAGCTGCCAGGAAGAATTCATCAAAATCGCATGATATACAAACCTGGTAAAATTGCAAAAGACTCAATTTCTGTGAAATGGGGCCCTACCAAATATAAATGTAGCAGGGTTGAATATACAAGCAAAGGAGGATGCATGTAAGAATATATATTATTTTTCTTACAGGTCTTTCAGAAAATAAATAATGTACCTTTACAATAATTGATAATGTTTTAAAATACAGAACTGATCAAGGTGTGAGAGCAAAACATTGGGTTTTAAACTGTTTGTCTTTGGGTTGGGGGTCCCTGAAATTATGCTTTACATTTCCAGTAAAAATAATCATAATTTGCTTTGGATTTTGTTCCTTTATTCATGATCTGAGAGTATATTTGTTAATCCTTAGAGACAAAATTCCCAACGTAGTATTTGTAATTCAATATTTTGCAGGGTTTTAAATAGTTTTGCAAGACCCTGTATACGTGCATGCACAAACACGCACACCCACACACACCCCCATTAGCTCTCTGAAGATATCAAACGGACCTCCCCTGCATAATGAGAACAGCACATTTGTTTGAGTTCTGTAGACAGTGAGGGGATAGATGAATTGCAGGACTGAAACCCAGACAAGCACCGTTGTCATTTCAGTCGAGCCAGCAAGCAAGTAAGCATCAACTGAAGCTGCTGTCACTGTGAGCCAGTAGTCTGCATGACTACTATCTTTTTCGTTCTTACAAATCACTCCCTCTCACACCCTTTCTCTTCGGTCATCCCTGCCCTCATCCTCCACTTTTCTAATTTCACTGTACTTATTTAGTTAGGGGATGCAGGTGCGATCTAAAAAACAACACAGAATTGACTGCAAAATGAACTGTGTGACTGTACCTTTCAAGCAGTCACATGTGTAGTTCCCTGCATTCTCCAGACAGAGGGCGCTGTTGAGGCAGGGCTGGGATGTGCACTGAGGGGAAGGAGTTTCACAGTGTTGCCCAGTGAAAGTAGTCAAGGAGCAGTCACAGCTGTACCTGAAAGATAAGGATGTTTTGTTTCATGGCCAATTACCTTTCCAAACAAAAAGCTTTTTAAGTTCAAAGCACACAAAATAAATGCATCTGAATTTCTCACACGCACACACGCACACATGCACACACACGTTTGTTTTTCTATCTTTGTGGGGACCTAAAAATCCATGTTCCCTACTTCCTAGCCCTAGACCTAACCCTAACCTTTACCCTAAACTGAACCATACCCTTACACTAATCTTAACCTTAGTGCCTAAATTTAACCATGGAATATTGCCTAACCCTAATTGATAATGCCTAAAACTAAAAGTAGACCCCAATTCTAATCATATGCCCAAAATAAAAATGTTCCCTATACCTCTAGCCTGGTTAACACCAGACCCTTCTCAGTTCTGACTGAGAGTGGGTCTGAGCAAGGTTCATTCACAGCCCATTTCCAAAGGGGCGTCACCAACGGACACTTCTCAAATGCCTCTCGGCGCAATTGGATATATCAGACTTTTGCCAAGTCGAGTCGTCAAGACGGCGACAACATCTTTTTTAGATATGGAGGCTTTGAGTATTGTACTTGGTTTTTAACAAAAATGAAACTTTAAAATCGCTTAAAACAGACACGATAGCTGATTCGAACGAGTGATATTGCGGATGTTCCATTGCAGCAGTAATTGTTGTAATTGTCTGCTTCAACCAATGACAGTATAATGCTGCGCTATCGTCATCATATAAAGCCCGCCTCAATGGTTGTGATTGGTGGCTCGATTTGGAAAAATTGGAAATGGGCTTGAAAGGGCTCTTGGCCAGACTGACTTGCAGAGCAAATCTACATTTACCGGAAGTCCGTCTGGGTTCTCCCAGGCTACTATACTTAACCCCTGAGCCATAAATCGTGATTACCTTCATGGGGCCATCCACACAAGATACAATTTGTCCCCACAAAGTCTAATGTAACATATTTTTTTCAGGGCCCCACAACCATACAAAAACAGGGCCACACATTCACACACACTCACCTTACCCATTTACACTATCAATACACAGAGCCCCATTCAGGCACGGCTGAACTTGGCACTCATCTACGTCAATTTCACAGCGATCTCCCTGGAAACCGGGCATACATGTACACGAAAAGCTGTTAACGTAGTCATGACAACTCCCTCTGTTGAGGCAGGGCTGTGAATGACACTCGTCAATCTGGATCTCACAGGTGGCACCTGGAACATCAAACAGTCAATATGGATCAGAGGGGCAGTCACATGGGCTCTGGTCATACACAAGCCAAAACATCTGGACAGGTCAGTCAGAGAAACATAAAATACAATATTAACATGCACCTGTCAAGATAATACTCATGTGTAAAATACATTTGATTACAGTCTGACTGATTATCCTACAGTACATGTACACATACATTCCACCTGCAATCCTTCCTATTTTAAGGTGTCCTAAAATATAATACTGTTTATTCAAATTGTGCTGTGATACCTTACAACTTTAATATACACTAGCATTCAAAAGTTTAGAATCACTATGAATTTTCATGTGTTTTCATAAAAATGTATAACTTCATTTACCAAGGTGGCAATAAATTGATCAGAATTTATTATCAAAACATGATTATTTACAGAGTTAAAATATTTCCACAATATTTTACTAAATATTGTAATGGCTGAAGGACACTGAAGTACAGTAATGGCTGCAGAAAATGTGGCTTTAACATTGTATGTGAATAATTCATTATAAATCAATAATTTCCATTAGTGATAGACATCTGCAACACTGGTAAGGTCTAGAATATACACTGATCAGCCATAACATTGACAATCTAATATTGTGTAGGTCCCCATTTTGCCACCAAAACAGCCCTGACCAGTCGAGGCATGGACTCCACTAGACCTCTGAAGGTGTGCTGTGGTATCTGGCACCAAGATGTTAGCAGCAGATCCTTTAAGTTCTGTTGAGATGTGGGGATTACATTGATCAGAATTGTTTGTCCAACACATTTCACAGATGCTTGATTGGTTTGAGATATGTGGAATTTTGAGGCCAAGTCAACACCTTGAACTCGTTGTTGTGATCATCAAACTATTTACAAACCATTTTGCCAATGCCATCCGGGAATACCGTTTCCATAAAAGGGTTTACATGGTCTGCACAATGTTTAGGTAGGTGGTATGGGTCAAAGTAACATCCACATGAATGGCAGGACCCGAGGATTCCCAGCAGAACATTGCCCAAAGCATCACACTGCCTCTGCATGATTCATCAGACTAGGCCACCACCTTCCATTGCTCTGTGGTCCAGTTCTGATGCTTACGTGGCCATTGTAGGCACTTTCAGCAGTGGACAAGGGTCAGCATGGACACCCTGACTGGTCTGCAGCTACGCAGCCCCATACGCAACAAACAGTGATGCACTGTGTTCTGACACCTTCCTATCAGAACCAGAATGAACTTTTTCAGCAATTTGAGCTCGGACCACACAGACCAGGATTTGCTCCCCACATGCAAGAATGAGCCTTGGGTGCCCATGACCCTGTCGCCGGTTCACCGCTCTTCCTTCCTTGGACCACTTTTGATAGGTACTGACCACTGCAGACTGGGAACACCCCACAACAGCTGCAGTTTTGGAGATGCTCCGACCCAGCCATCTAGCCATCACAATTTGGTCAAAGTCGCACAAACTCTTTACGCTTGCCCATTTTTCCTGCTTCTAACACATCAACTTTGAGGACAAAATGTTCAATTGCTGCCCAATGTATCTCTCCCACTGACAGGTGCCATGATAACGACATTAGTGTTATTCACTTCACCTGTCATAATGTTATGGCTGATCTGTGTATATTTTAATTAAATGAATGTTACTTTGCTGAATGAATATAAAAATGTATAATAAAAACATGAACATTTCTGAGTGCTACAGTAGTCTGAATGCTAGTGAATCTATAAAAACAGAATCAACTGACATTGAGTTAAATTTTTGTTTCTAGAGTTAATTCTGAAGCAATTGATGGTATCAACCATTCATTTATTTGAGTCCAGATTCAAGCTATGTTACGGCATAAATTGTATAATGATTCTGCATAATTGCAAACAAAATTGTTGAATGACCCCTGCATTTATTCCTTAATCCACAAAATCAGTACATAACAAAATATGCATTACTCAGTTGTTATGGTACATAAAATACAAAACTTTTATATTTATTTCCCATACTGTTTGTGGTTATTGTTTATTTCTGTTTTTGATTTAAGTACCTGTAATAAATTCCTTCCATCTGTGTTCAGAGGAACATTGAATTAGAAAGATGAATACTGTATGGATGCAAAAAGATAATATTTTTGAAAACTGCCAATAGGATAACAGTGTTTTGCATTTTAATCAGCTCACAGTCCATACTTTGTGTTCTGGGTCATGGACTATTTCGTATACCAGACAGGAATAAAAGACTGCTGTACATGACTCAAACTGACTCAAAATGGCACCTATGGCTATTGCAAATATTATTGCAAATACACCCATGAAGAGACTATTATATTATTTCTAACCCCAGTTGACTAATGTGATTTGGCTTTTAACCCAGTTAATTATTAGAATCAGGTGTGCCAAATAGAAAGAGAAAACCTGACAGGATGGTGGGTCTCCAGGGTTGGGCTGCACATGTACCTGTAGTTCTTCCACAGCACATGTGTTTCAAAAGACGTTCTCTGGTTTGACAATCAATATAGATAACAGATCTGTAAAGGTGTTTCCACTCTCCTACCTGTGAACCCGGGTTTGCAGAGGCAGGCGTACTTGCCCACTTTGTCCACGCACGTGGCTCCATTCCTGCAGGGCTGTGACGCACACTCGTTGACTTCGATCTGGCAGTGTTCACCTTGAAACCCCGGCACACAGAAACAAGCATAGCCATCACTATGGCTACGGCAGATGGCTCGGTTATAGCAGGGGTTGGGGGAACACTGGTTTGTCCCTGGTACTGCTGATGTCACTGTCAGTGGAGTCAGACCTGGGGACGGTACATAACTTTATTATTCAATAGATTATCTGACTGATGTGTTTCTGTTTGCACAATGGCAAGACAATCAAAACCCAATGATCCAAAGGTATGCTGGCTTCTTTCAATTTTTCCAACAACACTTTAAATTCAACTAACATTGATTCAATTAGTATTTGGGCTCTAAATAGAAATTTTTGGGCTCAAAATGCAGACATTATGCAGTGTTAGTGCATAAAAAAGAGAGCGGACAGTTTCTCCCTGCTTATCACAAAGCTCACTGCTCTGGGCCTACACTCCTCCATCTGCAACTGGGTCCTAGACTTCCTGACTGGAAACCATAGGCAAACAAGAAAACGCTCAGCATGCGACTTTACATTATACACAATACCTTGCACAGAACACAGGGGAAACAGGGGATAATATACAGACTTAATTACAGCTAACCCGATACAGTTGTGTAGGAACATAAGAAAAGAATGGACATGATCAACAGAAGGGCGTAGACATGATCAACCATTTGGAAACTAAGCAGAGGAAGGGAGAACAGGGACGTGACAGGAAAAGATCAATACTTAGGGGATGAGGAGCACTGATGTGACAGCTGAACACAACTCAATCATCATCAATGGAGTGGCAGTAGAGAGGCTCACAGACCCTTTAAGTTACCTGAGGTCCACATCTCTGAGAGGCTGGACTGGTCTATCCATAAAACCACAGTGGTGAAGAAAACAGCTGTGACAATATCAGGTGGCTGAAAACATTCAGCCTGTCCTAGAGAGCTGAGCTCTCAGTGTCCTACTGAGACACCATTGAGAGTATACTGACATGCTGCATCACTGCCTGGTACAGCAACTCAAGCCATCCAAGCCATGTCCTACTCCATCCACTCAGGTCCACTAGACACAGAAAGTACAGGAGCATACTGAATTAAACAACTATACTGTGTTGGTGATCACGTTTCCACCTGGTGACTTCAGCTCAGCCCTAAATCACATGAAATACGTTCTGAGGTATGTAAAACCGAAATATGTGAAATATGAACGTATGAGAGGGTCAATTACATTTGTAGGGAACTAAATTGAACACTTGAATAACGTTAAATATGAACATATGAAGATCATGACGTAGCATGTAAATTGCGTAGTTTTTGATAGGTTGGAGGTCGGGGATGGTGGACGGGCGTATAAATCCGCGACTTGCATGCCAGTGTTTGCGAGTTCAAATCCAGACCGGCACTTTGTGTGTGTTTTGTTCTACATTGCTTGAGTCATGCAGACACGCGATTATCGTTTTTTGTAATGTTAACCCTAACCTTAATTCTAACCTTAACCTCAGTAACGTCATATCTAACCTTAACCGTTATTAACCTCATGCCTAACCTTAACCGTTTGTATCCTCCTACCTAACCTTAACTGTGAATGTTGCAATATAATTTCAAATGCTATGGAATGTGTGAATGTTCTCGGACAAATCCGCTAAACGAAATTTACCGGAGCAACGTAATTGAAGTGCAAGTATAGCGTAATAACGAAACGTGCAATTCAAATGTAAAAAAAACCTAAATATGTTGGCATATAACGTAATGCAGGTTTTTAAAATAGTTTCTTGAGAACGTAATTTGGGAGAAATTCTGAGATGTACGGTTGCTTCAGCTGTACATCTCCAGAGAGCATTGAATTCTCCCTGGCCAAGACCACCGAAATGTGTTGATGCTAAATAAAGACTATGGTCACAGCCCACCCATTCCTATCTTCATTTTTGGACAATTGAACACTGATAAACAATGTGATCTTAATACAATGGGCTGTGTACCTTCAGATCCCCCACCCAGCACTGCCAGACTAGGACTGGCCACCCCAGAGTCGGGGCTCTCTCTAGGTTTCTTCCTATGGCCCACCTACTAGGGAGTTTTTGTTAGCCACTGTGCATTACTTGTGTTACTTGTTGTTGGGGGTTTTCGGCCAGGTATCTGTCAAAGCACTTTGTGACAACTGCTGTTGTAAAAAGGGCTTTATAAAATAAATTTGATTGATTGATTGATTAATGTTGTAAAAAGCACTTTATTAAATAAATGTCACACTGTAGCTGAGAAATATTGAGGCAGAAGCAGGTGCATAGTTAAGTTGACTTTAATGGTAACAAAAACAACAAACATACAGTATATGCAGCTAATCAGGCTGAATGACAGGAACACAATAGAAAAGTGTTTTTCAACCCTCTCAGGGTTGAACAGTTTAGCTGTAGCCGCTGAACTAGCTCACCGTATTCATTAATCAAGGGCCTGATAATCAGCAGATGAGTTGAATCAGGTGTGTTAGCTCAGA
The DNA here is from genome assembly GCA_016801145.1 of Umbra pygmaea. NCBI lineage: Eukaryota > Metazoa > Chordata > Actinopteri > Esociformes > Umbridae > Umbra > Umbra pygmaea. The sequence goes on along the minus strand of JACXGM010004683.1, from coordinate 20,231 downwards.
AATAGATCAAATACATGGAACAGCTGATGTTCCCTGAGGAGAGGGTTGAATAACACTGCAATAGAAGACACCCTAGCATAGTTTAGTGTCTTAAATCGAGAAACTAATGAGGCAATGCAATACAGCTGAGCCTAATTATAATGAGAAACAGGCGATGCCCAAAAGAAAGTGAGAAGTCCTTAAATGACCGTGGTGTGGCACCCATGCTCCATGGAGAAGCCACAATAAATTTAATTGATTCTAGAAGATTAAAAACAAATCAAATCAGAGGAATAGACAGGAATAGTCTAAAAATCAATTGTGTATTACATAAGAAGAAAGCCAAGAAATAACTATACAATGGATGACCAAAGAATGGTCACCAGAATTAATTACCCCTGGTGGAAGACCTCACAAACTGAATGGATGGGTTAAAAAGTACCTAGAAGTGGGTGCAAAGTTTTTAGAAAAGGAATTGTGGGCCAATCAAAGATTCAACAGGAAAGCGTGGAGAACAAAATAACTTAAACATTTAAATCCATTTAACCCCATTGGAAGGCATTTTAATATGGCAGGCCAATGTCCCAAACACACTGCCATATATACCAAGGAGTTTTTCATAACCAAGTACTGAAAGGTTAATGACTGGCCAGTTAATCCCCTGATCTGATTGCAACTGTGCATGCCTTGCTGACTATAACATTAAATACAAAATGTCAATTAACAAGAATCAAGTGAAGTTGACTGCTGTACAGGCCTGGCAAGGCATCACCAATGAAGGTCCTTAGCACTCTTAATTTGTGTATGTTGGAGACTTCAAGCAGTCATTACATGCAAAGGATGGGATAGCAACTACTAACAATAATGACAATATTGAACATAATGTCAAATTGTCCAAATATTTTTTTGCACCCTATAAACAGTGAATATGTACAAAATATGCTTTGGGAAAAAAATGGTTCTTCAGATTTTGATGGGAATACTCTGAATATAACAAAACATCCAATCCAATGTTCTGGAATTCAAAAAAAGTGTCACTGTTCGAAATACATTGAAGTTCACTTGTAGTATTTTGCTTCAATGGATCTTTCATTCATACATTTTCTCTATTCTTACATTTGTGTTCAATAATGTTTACACTATTAAAGAAAATGAATGGATTTGCAAAGGTGTGAAAACTACAATGAGCATTGCGTTGCATTGTTACACAGTTAGTTGGTCTGATAGCCTAAGACACAAAAGGCTCTCTCTCTCCTTGATACAAATAAGGCCTCCTTATTCCCCATTCTCCTCCCTGGCACAAGGACGTTTGCTAATTTAAGCACACACAAAGCATCACAGCGTGCCTCCATGGCAACCAATTCCACAGTTTGTTTTCGCATTCTCTCTATCGCCATAGCAACCACAGGCGACTAAAGTCTGTCATTTAAGGCATTCATCAATCTTGAATTCCTAGCATGGCGTCCATGATCTTTCTCAGCACAGCCAAGCTTAGAAATGACACACTGACAGGCCACCTACTCGGTCACAGCTTTGTTTTTCCTCTTTTCATTGTTTTTTTAAACATGTTGCATCCCATACTAATTAGTTTATCAATCCACTAATGTGTTTCCAACTGCTCTCCCAAGGAAGGGCTAGGAATTAAGTGTTCACACTACAGCTCCTCTTATTGCCTGACTTACATAATGTACTGTACCCCATACAATTAGATGAAATGAGATGTGAACACTGTAGATGTAATCAAAAATTGTCATCACTTCTCCCAGGAAGAGTAAGTGTCTTACACCTGGAGCTCCAGGAGAATAAGGATTTGTCACCATGGCTATAGATGCTACACCATCCATTTAATGAATTAACTAAATTAAAGCCTTATCTGTGATAGAAAGGTTATAAGACACACCAAGCCACCAGGTGGTGTTGATAGTAGCAGGTATTTTAACTCCCCTGCACTGTCTTCACAGCTGGACAACTTTCTCATGGTTACTTGGAAAGGATGCCGTCGTCCTGCTCGACCAATTTTACAATCCATGCCAACAGAAACTTTCAACCGCTAATTTCCCCACTGGAGTATAACTTAGGGCCTGAGTCGTCTCTTTCGGGGTTTGAGCGGAAAAGCTTAGTAACCGGTGACTCCATTACCCGTAACATTAGCCTGAAGAATCAGCCAGTGATCATACAGTGTTTACCTGGGGCCAGGGCAACCTAGGTAGAGGCTAATCTGAGGTTGGAGCTAGCTTGGTGTGGTCTGGACCCCTGGCTGTGTCTATGGGGATGCCACAGGATTTGATCGTTGGGCCGACTTGTGTACATCAATGATGCAGGCAGTGACTCTCTGATCCACCTCTATGCAGATGACACCATTCTATATAGATCTGGCCCTACGTTAGATGCTGTGCTAACAAGCCTCCAAAAGAGCTCCTTCCGTGCACTCCTTCCCTGTTTTTCAACTGCTCGTAAACTCTAGCAAAAATGCATGCTCTTCAACAGGACGCTGCCCATACCTACCAACCCAACTAGCATCACGACTCTGGATTGGTCTAAACTCGAAAATGTGGACACTTAAGAATACCCAGGTGTCTGGTTAGACCGCTCACTTTCATTTCAGACCCAAATTAACCATCTCCAATCTAAAATTAAATCTAGAATTGGCTTCCTATTCTGTAATAAGGCCTCTCTCACCCACGCTGCCAAACATGCCCTGGTGAAAATAACCATCCTAAAGATCCTAGACGTTGGCGGCCATCTACAGAACTGCCTCCAACACCCTTTTGAGGATGTGGTCTACCACAGTGCCATATAATTTGTCACCAATGCCCCATTTAAGACCCACCACTGCAGCCTATATGCACTAGTAGGCTGGCGATCACTACACACTTGACAACTGATCCCCTGGTAACACCTTTTTTTAATTTATTTTTTATTTAACCTTTATTTAACCAGGTGGGCACGGTGAGAACAATTTCTCATTTAAAACGGCGACCTGGCCAAGATAAGGCAAAAAAGGTGCAAGTACAGACAGAGTTACACATAAATACAAATACACAAGTATTACACAAAGGGTACAATAAAGACAAAAGATAAAAAATACAGTTGAAATACAATCGAAA
>JACXGM010004683.1:0-17045 GCA_016801145.1 Umbra pygmaea | reverse complement strand
CATAGCAGGCAAATACAATGTAAAATTTGACATTAGTATGAAAATTTACTGTGCAAATGGAAGCAGTGCAAATAACAGTTGAGAAATAATATATTTAAAATAAATACTATTCAAGTCAGTATATACACAGGTGCTTATTTGGCAGAGTGCCACCTCATTACAAGTCACTTCTAGGCATAATGCCTCTACCTAAACTCTCTTTTCAACATTGCCTCACCCACCTGCAATCTGCACTCAAACAGGTACATCTCCTTGGTCAGGCCAAAAGACCATAAGTCCTTTGGCCGCAACACCTTCCAGTTTGCAGCGGTAGCGTCTGGAACGACCTACAAAGATCTCTAAAACTCGATAACAACCATCTCCCACATAGCTTTTATATTACGCCTGAAGAGCTTCTATCCGAGCATTGTACATGCTGACCCTACCCCCATACACGCACACTACCACTACACATCTTAGCCCCAGTGCCTTAGTTTTGCCCTTTGGGGCAGTTGGATGCACTCATCTGCATAATGTATTTTTGTTGTGTAATTTGCACAGTATCCATTTGCACTGTTTTGTATAGTGTTAAATATTGCATTGTTAAGTCACTTTCATACCAATTGACCTACCTCCCTAGACATGACTTAAGCTACTGTACATATACTTCTACCTTTACTCTTAATATCACAATTTTTTTCTGTTGTATTTTATTTTTATTTTATCTTGTGTAATTCATGTGTAACTTAATGTCACCCTGTACCTTTTCGCTTTTATCTTAGCCAGGTCACCATTTCAAATTAGAATTTTTTCTCAATGTGCCCACTTGGTTAAAGAAATGTTAAATAAATACATAAATAGGTATACAGAAAACAATAATTGTCACCAGTGCTAAAACCCCTAGATGCAGTCTATCACTCAGCTCTTCGTTTAATTACTGACGCAAATGTCCGCACTCATGATTGTCTTTTGTACATATCAGTTGGCTTCCACTATCTGATCTCCATATCTGAACACAGGTCTCAGCTGTGAAAGAGATTGTGGTCTCAGTCTGATCCTCTTCGTATAAATAAAGGTCAAATATATATGTATTAATTACAGTAGGAGAACTGATCAAATTTTAGTAAGAACAACCATCCCCACAGAAGTAAAATCAGATCAATCACAGACCCTCAAGTACCCGTGGTGCAATCACTTGGACAACACACAAATTACTTATCCTCTCTCTTCTTGTGTATCAGTTGTGAAGGTCAATCAGTTTCATAAAGACTCCAGATTTTCACTCGAGCTACTTATGAAAGTCTAGACCTCTTTCTCAGCATGATCAAGTGGAAGCATTTCAAATCCATAGCAGGGCAGACAGTGATCCACACCATTACTATCACCCACAAACAAAAACACTTTTAAGAATATTTTTCCCTTTGTTGCATTCAAAACTCTATTTCTCCTAACCCACAAACCTAACCTATTAGCCATAACATAACATTTGTTAGCCATAACATAACATTTTCCGTGTTTTATCCAACAGGTTGTTGACTAATATGCAGTTGTGCCTGTCCACATTAATCCATGACTTTCCGTGTGAGGCAATCAGTACCTATAGTCAAGATTCAAATAGGATTTGAGGTTTGTTGCTGCATTGTGGTGCAGTCAAAATGTAGCATAGTCCAACCCAGGTCCCCTTTCAAAGCACGCAAGGCCTCTGAGGCCTTGTTTATATGCTAATTGAGGTATAGCTCTTTGTTCATTACTATCTCTGTAAAAAGGCCCTTTCATTTAGCAGAACGTGTGGATGGGAGATTTCGCTCTGTCATACATTGCTTACAGACTCATGTTTTTGCTTGTGTCTTTAGTGATAACAGAATTACACACCCCTCCTTACCTTCTGACCTCAACTGTTAAAGTGGAATTTTACAAAGAATTTATGTTCAGTTGTTGTACCCAAATATAATTGAGCATGCAGTAGCATCCAGTGGCATAGGGCTGGGGGGAAAAAGTACTAAGCATGCATATAGGGCCCTAACATGTGGAAGGGCCCTCAAATCTGGAAATAAAGAGAGGAAGTGCCCTCAGAGACAGCCTAATGTATGTACAGTGCCCAGAATGTTGTGCTAGGCCCCTGGTTGTATAGTTACAGTATCAAATCATTGAGTCTGTGAAAAATCTCACACAGCCTCATCTATCATCACCATGCCAGTGACTTACAAAAAAAACACGCTGACTCTAACATTTACTTTGTTCAAACGTACACTCATTTTCTGTCGAAATAAAGTGGACAGCTAAATTGTTACCTACTTTAGCCACATGGAATATTTAGGACAATCAAAGCTATATGTCTCAATTGTTTTATTGTGGCTACCAGCTAAAAAACCTTTTGAGTTAGAATTGTCTGGTTTAACTATTGTGGGGACTTATGGGTCTCTGCATGTATAATACAACCATGTTGTCTACACACATTCTCCCCAGTATTGGAGCAGCCTACCCCACATGGGGCTTATTGTGGACCCAATTGTTGGGACTGTCTTTGTCTGGTCGTTTAGCTAAAGTGCACCTTACAAAATGTGCCATATACTTTGGGAGATAGCAGTGATGTCACTCTTTACATTTCTAATTGAAATTTAAGGCACAATACATCTGAAATCACTACTTCTAAAAAGAAACAATTGATTCATTCACTACTTACTGTATAACAATTGGGATCTCTCAGGGTATAAAAATAAACCTTATCTAACAAGATAATGATTGTCACAGGAAATACCTTAATCTGCTAAAGTTAGCTGACATAGCATGCCTTTAAGGTTAATTGAAAAGCAAAAAAAGTCTGTAGGTAAAACATGATAATAAGGATCTTAGCAGAAGAAAACAATTAAAACATTTGGGGATTCACTGTACATATTATTGTTTTTTTGGCCGGTAAGATCACATAAGTACACCTGCAACACCTATACTGTAGATCTAATATTTTCACTTTCTACAAAACAAAGCACGGATATAAAGTCAAGGAGTAGAACCAAATATGTAGTCATTCTAGACCGACTTACCATCTATACTAATGACGAGTGAGAAGATGATTAAGGAAAAGGCAAATAATCGAAAACTAGATCCCAATAATTCCATATTCATGATAGAAAATCATCATGCAGCCTCTAAAGCATGTCGGTAATGCTACTGATCTCTCTCTCCCTTCATCATCTCGGACTGCTTTTCTCCCAGATGTGCTGTCTGCACGTTGTGAACTCAAGTGCCAGTGGGCAGTGGCAGTGGCACTATTCCGAATCCGATCCCCAATCGCTAAGCGCCCCTACCGCACTGATAGGCTCTTAATAAACGTAACACTGTAAAAAAAATAATAATACTTGGGGCAGAGAGATGATCTGTACAGTTTTGTCTTACAAGCTCGTAAAAGGTGTTTCAATCTAGTCCAGAAAGAGAATTGCTCTTTTGAGCAGCAATTACCGTTAGTGCATATCATCAAAGACGGCTTATGACGAAAGGCGTAACGTCCATCATCAGACTATACATTCACACTTGTACTAGGCGATAATAATAATAGGCTAGCCTACTGTATGGTGAAGTATCCTAAACGGAGCACAGTGAAATAAATGCACTTATTGTATAACGTTATTTATGGCAAACGTTAAAACGTCTCGGCTATATTATAGTCGAATAAGTTTTGCATTTACATTTTAAAGTATACAAATTGCACAAAAAGACGTAGGCGAACATTACACTGGTGCACAATTAAAATGTTCCTAGTCGCATCATTGTCTTTTTTTAGTTTTCTAGAAAACGCTTGTGTCATAAATTTGCGATTTGCGTGTCCCAGTTTGGTTGTGTTTTGAAGTATCCACATTTAAGGTTGACAAAACGGGTTTGAACGTCTTGTGATTGAATTCACCCCATACACCTTCCGCTCCTCTCCGGCCGGGTTGCTTCAATAAGTAGGCATGGCTTGTGGCAGTTTAAACTTTTTGGAAACTCTGATTGGACAATCATTGTTTACCAGGCAGGGATTGGAAGATGAACTGGTCTATCTACGACAGGATTGGCTATCAATCTGAAATGAAATTCAAAAAGTATTCCGAGTTTCCGTGTGAAATATTGTTGCTATTATGAGCATAGATAGACATGTGTTTCCAGACTGTCAACGAGATTGTTTTTGTTCGTGAACATTCAGACACAGTTCGCTATTTACTTTATCGTGAATATTTTTAGATTTCTACCAATGCTTCGGTTGCCAGCTGTATAATCTGTATTTAAAATTTTCGAAAATGGCTCAGTTGTCAGCAAGAGCTGGGCTCCTGGATTTCAGTCCCATCGAACAAGAAGATTCATCTGGTGTATTTTTTGGCAATAAAGAAAATAGCTTTAATCCAGTTTTGAGTTTAGTTCAGTTTTCTAGGGCTCCTTTTGTAACGTTTGGAAATGTAAAGTTGGGATCTTCCAAATCTGCAGTTCTTTGCATTGAGAACCCAGTTGAAGATGCAACCATAGAGGTAACAACTGAGAAGATTCCATCTAAAAAAGGATTTTCCGTGGATCAAACCCGTTTCACAATTCAAGTAAGGGACCGTTTTTCAAATATCAACACGTGCGGCTAACATTACAGTCAATGGGGCTTGATGGATGCAGATGTACTGCACTGTCGCTAGTTAACGTTACAGTAGTTTGCTATGACAAGAAACGTTGCTAACTAGCTAACTGTCGTCATGTTTGACTTTCTAAATAATTAGTCTTTGCTATTTTCATCCTTGTTGCAGCCCGGGGAGCCATTCAATCTGACGATAACTTGGACACCGATAGAGGAAGGTGGTGTTAGAGAGCTGATCACTTTTATTGCGGATGGGGTGATCAAACACCAAGCGATTCTGCTCGGTAAAGCAAACGCACGCAAAAAGAAAAAGGTAACTTAGCTTCTTATTTTAGAGCTGTTAGGTATTATTGTTTTGCAACTAAAGCCACACTAGTATCAACATTAAACTTAATAAAGCAATTATTTGTATTTGAACAGTTTCTCAAAAAACTATTAATACAGTAAAATCCAAGTATTGCTTTTTAATGGTTTCTATTACAGAAAAGTATGTGGGACACAATCAAAGGCAAGAAGGCAGCTGATATATCAACTAATCCAAGGGGCAAGAAAACCTCATTGTCGTCTCTGAAGATGGCAAGTAACAAGACCTTCCAGGTGGCCAGGACACCACAGTACAGGTTAAAGAAGGGCCGAAGCCCCCTTGCTTCACTCAACAAGAAAGCCTGCACACCTGTCAAAAGGCAGAAGGCTCAACATGATATGTTTGGACAGTTCAACTTGAATGCCCAAAAGAACTCACCTGTTGTCTTGCTAGTACCATCTGGAAAGAGAATTGATTCCTCTGATGTAGCAGCGGGTTACGGTGGCGCCGTAGGCACATCTGAGTGCAGGGACGTTACCAGACTACTAAACACGACCCTGTCACCAGTGGGCACTCCAGAAAGATTTCAGAAGCGGATGCCCCGTATTCTGTCTGTAAAGAGCCCACCACCTGTTATTGACAACACTGTTGATGACATAAGCCATGTAGCGTTGGCAGGAACTGAAGTGTTGTCTGTGTCAGATGCCCTGGCCTTGATTGAGTCTGATCTAACACACGTCAGTGTAAGTCCTCCAAACGCATGCTCTAGCTTTGATTTTTCAGACTCATTAGAGAAATCATATTTAGAAAAGAGTTATGGCCCTGGGAAATCTGTAAATGTTTTGAAAGACCTGCCTGAAAACCCAATCATTAAAGAACCTGCACAGTCTAGACTAACATTTGACATCAAACCAAATTCGGGCACCAGCAAGGATGAGAATGCTGCAGGGGGGAGAATTGTTCCTAAAACAAGAAAGGTTCTTTTCACCTCCTCAACAGTGATCAAAACCAAACCAGTGCCTGTACAGGTTACTAGTCCAGGAGGGAGAACAATGAAGTCCTCTAGGCGCTGTCTCATAAAGAATATGCTGGAACTGTCTGGAGATAGTGGCCAGCCTGAGTATAGCTCTGGTACAACAAGTACCTCTGTTCTTCCTATCATTGACTCTGGTGCAAGCCTTGACAGACTCCATGATCACTTCAAATCTCCCCTGGAGACCAAGCAACAAGTCCAGGGTTCACCTTCCGTTAGCTTGTTTTTTTTGGATGATAACTCTGCTCCAGTCACAGCCTTCCCCAGCTCTCCCTTTCCTTGTTTAATCCCCTCCAACTGTGGCCCCCTTCCCTCTGATGTGGATAATAAAGCAACAATGGAGGCACCTCAGCCCAGACAGGTTGAAGTGTTTCCTGTCTATAACCAGAGCCAGTTTGACATGGTTGTGGTGCAGAACAAAAAGAGAAAAAGTGATGAGTATCTGAGGGATGGAGAGAAGAAATTGAAGGATGACACAGACAAAACATTCCATGTGAAAAGAAGTAGGGTGTCAACAGTGGGTAAGGAACCCAAAAGATCGACTCAGCGGATAAGGTCCACAGCCACCGCTGAAAGAAAGCCATCCAGAACATCAGGTGTGTTTGTAATGACAGTTTTCGTTATAATTTCTCCAGATTTTTGAGTTGGAAGCCAGCAATTTTCTTTGGTTTGCTTGTTACATTTGCTATTTCATATTCCTTGAACTACATATTTCTTGATGAGATCTGTGTTTTTTTCTTTTTGTTTTCCAGTTTCTGTGTGTTCCAGTTCTCGCTCATCCATCAGGCCTCAAAGGTCTGTGGCCCAAGCCAAGCAGCCAGATCCAAAATATGGTCAGCGAGGTACCAGCAGTTAACATACTATTTAAGCCACAGGACTGCCAAATATTTTTTGTGATTAATTTTTCTGTTATTTATTTATGTGTTTTGCATTGATCGAAAGGTGCGCAGTCATTGAAATCATTTGGTGGCTCATCTGCGAAAACTGCAAAGATTATAGCTGTGGCCCAGTCGAAGCTTACTTTTATCAAGCCTGCTGAAACAGGTGAAGTGAGATATGTATACTGTACTTTCATCCGTCATATTCTGTGTTTCCATGCCTTGTAACCTGTGCAATGTATTTGATGCTTGCAGTTATACCAAGACATCCGATGCCCTTCGCGGCCAAGAACATGTTCTATGACGAGCGTTGGATAGAGAAACAGGAAACTGGGTTTACATGGTGGATCAACTATGTTCTCACCCCGGATGACTTCAAGGTTAATACGGATGTCACTAAAGGTAATAGTCATCCGTAAAATGTAAGTGCTAGATTGGTATACACGAGGACAAAATCCGTCTTGGCATACTCTGCTGCTCCAGGGTGGGTATTTTTGGCACGTTTGCCAATTGATGGCATGATATTTATGAATTTTTTAAATAGTGTTTGTAATTATGGTTCAATTCATGCTTTGTTTTCTGATTGTGCAAGGAGGCGCATTCAAAATAATTGTCTGTTTGCTGCATAAAAAATTTACTGTATGCAGTTTCAATGTTTCATATCTGTACTTTCTTCTGTATAGTAAATGCTGTATCTCTGGCGGTGGGAGTTGATGAGAAATTTGCAATCAATAAGGCTCCAACTAAAGAGGAGATGTCATTCAGTACGTACACGGCTAGACGGCGACTGAACCGGCTGCGTCGCTCTGCCTGCCAGCTCTTTACCTCAGAGCCCATGGTCAAAGCCATCCAGAGGCTGGAAATGGAGGTTGAGGCTAAAAGGCTACTGATACGCAAGGATCGCCATCTTTGGAAAGACATTGGTATGCATGAAACTCATGTAAAATAATATCTATGTTTTGAATATCAAATGTCCAGCCCTTGGTTTTATAGTTTTAAAACTGTAGAGCATTGAAACAAAAAATAGTAACAGCACATTTAAAGTATATTACATGAACACACAAAGCTCAAACTAACAACCTTAACACTGTATTGCAGTGATCCTCAAACCTTTCCATGGAGGGCCTAATGTATGCTGGTTTTTGGTATTTTCCTTCAATTAGAGCCAAATTAGGACCTAGACAGCCAGGTGAGGGGAGATCCTAACCAGTTATTGAGCCACTCCATCAGGCTTGTACAAGGTAAAAGTGAAAACCTGCATACACTAGGCCCTCCATGGAAAGGTTTGAGGACCCCTGCCGTATTGGATGGTAGTGATGCAATGTTAGCAATGATATCTAATGAGTGACTAACTTAGCGATTGTGTGGTCTGGGACAGTCAAAGTAACTGTCTGGTTTATCTAGATCAGTGGTTCTCAAACATTCTCACCTCAGAGAAATTTGGCTCTCCAGCATTATTGAGTGATGTTAAAATACAGTAGTGTATGCTTACCCTTCGAGCCCAACCAATAAAGTATTTTTAAGGTCGATATCGGTACAAATGTTTGGTGATTTAAAAATCCGATATATTGGCCGATATATATTTAAAAAAGAAATCCAGAAATGTGTAACGAAACATGAACAGATTTCCCTAACATTATTTATGAGTCCTTACTAAAATAATATGAAAATGTAATTTAATTTGAAAATCAACTTGTTTTATTGTCACAACATAACAAAGGAACATCAAAATATATATTAGTTCTGAAAAATAAAATGTATGAAATACAAACTTAAAATATGAAACGGTCGGCTCTACTTACCCTATTCAGCTACTAACAGTTCATGCAGGAGGGAAATGTAATTCTACTAAGAATGCTATTTATTGTTGACTGTTGTCAGTCACAGCCACAATGCACGAAGGGGTAGCACTAGAACTGGCACTTACTCTTCCACATAACTCTCATAAACCAGACAGGGGGGTGCCCCCCCCACACACAGGAAGTTAGAACATTAAGAACAACAACTGTATTTAATTCAAACATGCACAACAAGTGAGAACATTAGTAGGCTAATAACAAATGTATTTTTAAACTAAATACAAGTAATGTTCAAACTCGCCCAGCATGTTGGTGACTATTGAACCCTTACATAATCCTAATGAGAATGGTGAGCCTGCCTCTGTAAACACAGTCCTGCTATGTCTGGGTCAATTGAGGTCAGCTTCAGTCTCAGGTTTGGCTCAGCATCCATCCTGCCTCTGTAAACACAGTCCTGCTATGTCTGGGTCAATTGAGGTCAGCTTCAGTCTCAGGTTTGGCTCAGCATCCATCCAGCTTCTGTATTTAGTTTTTATGACTGCAAGGGAACTTTTGTCCACTTCAGCTTCCACAGGGCTGAAAAAGTCTCCTCCTGATCTGCACTTTACATCCTAATACTTCCTGTTTGGAGCCATGGCTGCAGTGTTTTTGAACCATTATTTTAGCAGTCTCTGCTTACTATCTTTCCATTACAGATCAATTTGTTAATATGCTCTGAAATTAACACTTGCCAAATGCGTGTCATGTTTTTCCCTGAACAGTGTAGACACGCGCACCCTATAATTTTTAGTCGCATCTCAATAGTGCCACGAAACTGTAGGAGCGCTCGAGGTGGTCTGAGGCAAACGATCACCAGCCACAAGCACTCCTACTGTAGTTGTTCAGTACTGTTTATAAAAACATATGATGCGTGAATGTAGTCCTACATAATAGTGGTGAATGACTGCACTGTTTTTGGAGGGCACCCTGACACTCACTCCTGCGGTTGCAGTCGATGGAGTCAACTGTCTCGACTCCAACTCCACATATTTGTATATGTGGCCGGCAGATTACCAAGATGTACATTTTCATAGTTAAACTGACCAGGATTTACTTCACATCACTAAATAATGCATAGAATTTCGTCTAGAAATATTACAGCCTATTTCTCTCACAACTCAATGCATATTTTAAAGATGCAGTCTACAATTTTGGTCACTGGTTGTAAATGTGGTGAAAAATAAGTCCCAGAAAATGGTGTTCTCTTATATTGTTTGTGCATCATGTCATCAAAGCCACCTGATTTAAAAATGGGATTTCATGGTTAACTGAGGGATGATAGTGAATCTACTATGAGGTTATGCCTAAATAAATAGCCTACCGTAATTCCTCAAATAAAGACCGGGGCCTTTATTTATCTCTACTGCAGAAGGCAACCGGCTTTTAGAAAGAAGGAAATCCAAGGCACTCTTCTTAAAATTATAAAAAGCCTTTAATATTGCTGGCTATATCATAGTAGAAATTTTTTAAAATATATGGGAAGAAGCTACCCACACGTACTGGCACAAACAGCCTTTTTCAGGCTATGCTCCCCAAACAAACAGTTCCCCCTCTAATTTACTAAGCACTGCTTTTATTTGAAGCAGGCTTTTGTTAGAGGCAGGCCTTTATTTCTGATTCCCTCTGTTTGATAAGTATAATTGGCTATATTTTTGTGTAAATCCTTGTTCCAGTTTGCCTTTTTTGGCTGCATTACCTCGTTATCGAAATCTCAACACTTCTTGTAACCGTTCCAAATCCAATACGTAGTTGAAAAAAGTTGTTGAAGATTCAATCGCTTGCACTGAATGGGAGCCATGTTATTTCCAATGTAGTTACTGCCATCTACCTGTACGTTAATATAAACAACACAAAGCTGATTAAAACATACAGCCGCATTGACTGAAATACCAGTAGGTCAATTATACTTAGCGATACTATTTCCTGCTCCCGCAAGCTCCCATTCCGTAAATGTTCCGTTCAACCCGAGTTGCGACCACCCTGAGTTAGTGTTTCAAACTGGTAGTGAGTAGCGTCACTTGTGCTAAATTAGGTTTGGAACAAAAACCTACGTAATGGCAGCTCGCAGAAGTACCATAATCCGAAAATAGCATGAATATATTGTTGAATCTATTTAAGTGATAGAAATGTACATTACGCTGAACTGGAATGCACATTATATGAAATGGCACCTATAGGAGATTATCCACACGTAATATTCCCCCGGCCTTTATTTAAGACTGGCCTTTATTTGTCTGTGTTGACCACGCCCCGGGCCACTATCAGATGCCGGCGTTTGACTACCGGTTTTTATTTGAGGAATTACGGTATTAAATATTCAGGCCAATTTTTTAAATTATAAATGTTAATGACTGCATCTCTAAGTGTGTTTCACCAGGCAGTTTCTTAAAATGAGATTTGTTTTTGGGTGCAACGTCAGTAAAAATGGTTCAGAGGAGACAACTTGGTTTCAACAAAGCTCCTACATGTTTTAACAAACGTCTTTCCTGAAAGATGTCTTGAGGAGGTGGTTCCAGGACCATAGGCTTATGTAACACATTTCTTCTTGATTTGCAGGAGAACGGCAAAAGGTTCTCAACTGGCTTCTCTCCTACAATCCTCTTTGGTTACGGATTGGTCTCGAGGTAAAGGCTGTTCAAATGTTCCTAAATGCTTGTTGCCCATGTTCAAGTTTGATGGAATGCCACCTCTTTACAGACTATCTATGGCGAGATGATCTCACTGGAGACCAACAGTGACGTCATGGGCCTGGCAATGTTCATTCTGAAACGCCTTCTTTGGAACCCTGACATTGCTGCAGAGTTCAGACATGCCAAAGTACCAAATCTCTATAAGGATGGTAATGCAATGTGGTCTGTCTTTTATAAGCTTGCTTTTTATTCCTTCTTTTATTCCTGAGTTCCTGTCATCATTGGGTGAAGTTTGGGCTGATTGATTATGTTGAATGAAAGAGGCTATGTAATGTGTTTTAATGATTGTTCTTTGTCTCTTGGGCAGGCCATGAGGAGGCGTTGTCTCGTTTCACTTTAAAGAAGCTTCTCCTACTGGTATGCTTCCTGGACAAGGCCAAAGAGTCCAGGTTGATTGAACATGACCCATGTCTCTTCTGCATGGATGCTGAATTCAAGGTAGAGAGAAACCACTAACTACTAAAACATATTTTAGTTAAATAACAGATGCACATATTAGGTTGAGACTTACAGCTATGTCAATAATGTTGACATGTTCATGTTAACCACATAACCCAACAATAATAATTTCCCCTTACTCTATGAAGTAGCTGACAACAAATCCAGCAATATAATTTGTTTTATTCTTATGTACATTTAAAATTGTTTGTGGTCAAAATAACGAGCCAAGCAACCATAAAAATGTCTCCAATTTTTTAAAGTTATTTTTTGAAGGATATAGCTAGCACTAAAACGTTCCAGGTCTCCCTGGTCTACAGAAACATTTGGAGCTTCTGCTGTGTCTTAACTGAGAAATGGCTTTACAGTTTTTACATTATCCAGCCAAGTACGTCACTCAATTTTCTCTAGAACAGAAAATAATTTAATAATTAGGCAAATTAAAACGATACTACAAAGGGTGATATTAGTCCTAACTCAGGTTCTTTGTAGGGCAGTATAATAACTCATGGTAAATCCTCTTCTTGGTTAAGGTTGGCTTTGTAAGCACCACAGTCTTTCCAGTTGAACTACATCAGTCAAGGCACACAATAGTTCAGGATTTTGGCTTGACAAAGACACTTACACAACCAGCAATTGCAGAATGCCTTTTAAGCGCACCCATTTATTGAAACTGACAGCATACGACACTGTCTCATTGTCTTTTTAATTGTTTATGTTATCTAGTCTACCAAGGACCTGCTGCTGGCTTTTTCCAGGGACTTTCTGAGTGGAGAAGGTATCCTCCCTCGTCACCTGGGTTACATGGGCTTACCGGTTTCACACGTTCAGACACATCTAGACGAGTTCAACTTTGCTGTGAAGAACCTGGCCGTTGACCTCAAATGTGGAGTCCGTTTAGTGTAAGACAGACATGCACATAAATCTCCACATTGTGTTACCTCTGGGGCTATATTCCGTTTCCCATTATGTGTTACCTTATCTATTTAGGTTAATTTATCCCCACAAAAACCACAAATCATGACACCCCTATACATTTAAGATGTTTCTATGTTCGATTAGTGGGTAACATAATGTTCTTTTTAATTAGATTATTTTTAAACAGTTTGCACTGGCACTGTTTCACTGTGCAAAAGTACATTCATTTTAGTGTGTTTTCCACCCACAATCCTGCTTTTTTTAACCATGTCATGCCAACTGAGCTACTATATTTGGGGAGTAGCTACTTTGGTAGTCTAGAAATCATGATTAAGCTGTTGTCTAAAAACATGTTGGTAGATTGACTGGCTGGTTAAACATTGACGTTTTTCATCAACAGTCTTTTTAATGCACCACGTTGGAGACCGTGTTAACTTGCAGCTGTAGAGATGGTGTGAACACTGATGTGCAATAAACTGCATATAAATATGTGTAATTAAAAATGTAAACAAATTACCATTGACAGACCTACTGTGTTTTAAATGCAACATAAGTAGGATGGAGGTGCAGGATGCAGCTTAAGTGCAGGATTGACTATTGCTTGTTTTCCTGCCAGTCGTGTGATGGAGCTTTTCTTACAAGACTGGAATCTTTCCCTCAAGCTGAGGATGCCTTGCATCAGCCGTCTACAGAAGGTCCACAATGTGGAGATAGCACTGCAGGTGCTGCGATCCAGGGGGGTCGACCTCAAGGATGAGCGTGGTAAGTTTCCACACTGTCTCCACATCTTGTTTGTTTATTCTATGGGCAAAACATGTGTATTGTGTGTCCAAATTTGGCCTTAAATGAGAATTTTTCAGTTCAATAAGCAGTGCGTTATGTTATAAAGCAGTTGTTCCCAAACCTCTCCTCGGGGAACCCCAGAAAGGCCATGTTTTTATTTTCACCCTGAAATGACACTACTGATTAAATTAGTCAACTACCACTACACCTTTGACTAATTGAATCAGGTGTGCTATTTCAGGGTTAAAACATAAACATATCCTGTCTGGGGATCCCTGAGGAGAGGTTTGGGAACCACTGTTATAAAGGAGCCTGTAAACTATAGACTGTGCTTAACTACTAATTCACTAAGTGCAGTATCTGACTTTCACAGCCTCTAAATATTGCCCCTCAACCACAATAACTGTCATGTATTTTTAGTCTATGTTATCTAAAAAGAAGATTGTGGTTTGTTGGTCCTGTAATTCAACAATATCATACCAATGTGCTCTTGATCAAGGCACCAAGTAGAACAACTGCTATTGTAGGCTACAGTATAAAATACATTCCAGCTCCTCTTATCTAGACAGAAGCTGGGTGTGCAGGCATTTGATCCAACATGAAGTCAAACCTTTAACATGGTATTGTACAGTAGCTCATGTTCAGGCTACAATGTGTTTACATTAGGACGCAGTAGCTCTTCTGGTGAATAGTTAGTCAACTTCGAAAGATGATCCAAAAAGACCAGGGTGGGAAATTTACTTTTTTGTCCAGCAGCCACTGTGGCTGGTAAATGCTGAAATTTTACCAGCCACTTAAATTTTTTACCAGCCAATTTTTCCCAAAGTGAAATACATAAAAGAAAATGCACTAGCATATTCTATATTGCTTCAATACATTAAATTCACTATGATTACATGTGTTATTAATATAGGTAAAAAACTAAAGGGACATTTAGTGAAGATAAGTCTGATATAAATAATTTTCAGATGATGATTGACAAAATGTGCAAATATGTTTGCTAATTGTATGTCCTACTACTTTTAGTCAGCTACTTTTAGATCACGCATCTAACAGTAGGCAATTTCAACTTCAAAAAGGTGTAAAACTTTGATGTTGTAACACCTGACATACGCTGCAATATTTAGATATTTGTGAATTCATTGTCTAATCTGTTTGGAAAACATCTAGATTAGTAATAAAGTAATCCAAGCATTGGTTAAATGATTTATATTTACAGTTATTCATTTAGCAGACAGTCTTAGCCAGAGAGACTTACAGTAAATCTCATTTACAATTTAATTGAGCAACTTACATTAAATACGGGGCATTCTTCCTGGAGCAATTTAGGATGAAGTGCCTTGCCCAAAGACAACAACATTTGGCACAGCAGGGAATCGAATCAGCAACCTTCTGAATCAAGTCCGACTCCCTAACCACTGAGCCACCTGACCCCCAATTATCTCTCATCAAAGCTGCAAGGGCCTATTTAATAATGAAACCAAGCATATATACAACATTAAATATAATAAGAAACCATATTATGGCGATGTAAGATTATTGAATTAGAATCCGTCGTTAATAAATGAAGTTACACTTAAGAAGTTGGACATGTAAATGTCTCTGGTAAAACGAGAGCGGCGTTTATCAGAATCCAATCTTAATCGCAGACTAAACGAGTGATTTGGGTGACAGCTGAAATTTCGAATGAGCGTTTTGCACTTCGCGCTGTAGGTGTGTGTTTTTCTTATCACGGAAAGTGACATAAAATCGTATCATAATCACATCAACTTCTGCATATCTGTAATTATACACGTTTTGTCCTTGATATTTTCTACATTGACTTAATCTAGCCACTCAGGCTTAATACTGGGAACTATATAGATTTATTAATAGATTTATTTTTCTTCTATACCGCACTATGTTTATGGTACCGCAGCTCAAGGCTGGAGTTCTCATAGACTTACTCCGCGAAAACCAATCAAATATGCACCTCGACCGAAGTGCGTCTTTCTTTGTCAATGAGTAAGCTTCCGCATTTTTGTCAAGCGTGTTTATGTCCAATCAGAAACAAGTAATGCTTAAAGTAGCCCAATAAAAAACAAAAGTATCATACATTGTAGTAGCCTACAATTCAGCCACCAGAGTGGCTGGTAGATTGAGAATAGTCACCCGCCAATGTGAAAAATCACCCGCATTTGTTGGGTGGCGGGTGTTAATTTCCCACACTGATTAAGACCAAATACTTTATTAAATGATTCCAGAATTAAATGAATGGGGGTTCAATGCATTCGGTAGGCTACTTGAATAGGAAAATGCACAAGGTAGGAAAGGTAGCTACATATATTTATCGACTAACATGAATATGGGAAGCTGTAAGAGGATGGAAGTTGTTTTGTTAATTATGCTAGTTGAGTATGTTCTGGTGGAACCGTGACATTAGAGATAGGCATTAATGCTTAGATAAAAAAGCAACTTTTACTTTCCATGCTAGAAAGAAATGTCTTAACTTACTATCTACGCGTGGTGTAGTGGGCTACTTTCCAGGACAAACTACTTCATGATAGTTGGTGGTTAGAGCCGGACTACGGCTTCACCAACTTTGCTCGGATCTCCAGCACAAGGCAGCGCATTGGCATAGCGCTGCCAAGAATTTGGGATAGATACATCGGATTATCTTCCTTTTCTCGTCACTCTCCAGCAACTCCTTGTGCCCAGATCCGGCACCTGTAAATTCAACTGTGAAATTAAATTTGGTGAAAGTAATCATCCCATACATGAGGCAACTTAAGGATTCTGTGTTGGATGAGCAGTGTGAAAAGAATAGTCCAGCTCAGTGACTTGTTTGGATGAGTCATGACCGCCTTTCACAATCCCACGTCTGTCGAGGAGGGGTTGCGGAGCTGCCAACGTGATAGGGTTAGTGGACGAGACCAATTGGGAGGACATTTTGACTGTTTAAATTTAGTCTGTTTATCATACATTATAGGCTGATGTCCTAACTGATGCAGAAGTCTTGCCTTGCACACTCTTTTTCCTCAAGCAACAACAAGACTTGCTCACACACAAAGCACCACTGGCCTTGTCTTGATGTTTGTTTTTGTAGGAAGATGCAAGGAGAGATGGAACCCCTAATGCCTTATCTCTAATTTGACCATCTTGAAACAATGGCTGTGTAGTAACACTGTCAGAAAGGGTTCAATGAAGTGGTTGTATGAAAGTGAAGTCACGTAGGGCTGTGTATTTAATCAAATTTTGATTGCGATTTCAATTTCAGCTCCTAATGATCACAAAAACAATGTAATGGAGAAAAAAACAATTATTTTGTACATTGCATTTTGTAAGAATTCTTATTTTTGTCTTGTGTTCGAATGACACGCACAAGCGCACTTTTGTCCCTCCCGAAAGCTAAACTCACTCAGGGCCTGATTTACTAACACAAGTGCAGTTTGCGCTGCGTCTGTTTATGCGAGTTCGGTAATAGCGCACGCTATGCTTCCACATTTAGCGTGGTATTTATCAAACCCGATACCCATTACGCAATCAGCGCATACTCCGCCCTCCATTAGCGCGCCTCTAAAAGCGCAAACAATGGCCCCGTACGCATCTATCAT
>JACXGM010004682.1:0-37198 GCA_016801145.1 Umbra pygmaea | reverse complement strand
CAGACAGAGCAATTGACATCAGATGGAATAGGCAGTTTTAAACAGATGTGTTTTGAGTTGCGATTTGAAATGGGGGAATGAAATGATATTTCTAAGTTGAGGTGGTAATGAATTCCAGAGACGGGGAGCAGAGCGACTGAATGCTCTGCTCCCCATGGTGGTGAGACGGGCAGGTGGGATAGACAGGTGTATGGATGAAAAGGATCTGAGGGAGCGGGAGGAAGTGGGACCCTGGAGGAGATCAGACAAATAAGGAGGGGCGAGGTTGTGGATGGCCTTGAATGTAAACAGGAGGATTTTAAATTGGATACGGAACTGAACCGGGAGCCAGTGAAGTTGTTGGAGAACAGGAGTGATGTGGTGGATGGAGGGGGTTTGAGTTATGATGCGGGCAGCTGAATTTTGGACCAGCTGAAGTTTATGGAGGGATTTCCGAGGGAGGCCGAAGAGGAGAGAGTTGCAATAATCTAGACGTGAAGTGACGAGACTGTGGACAAGGATGGCGGCAGTGTGCGGGGTAAGGGAGGGGCGGAGGCGATTGATGTTACGTAGGTGGAAGTACACTGTAAAAAGTCGTTCGGTGCTATTGTCCGTATGACTTCATTTTAAAAACTATATTTATTCCAATAAATTAATTTATTTTTCGTTCTTTGTTTTTTTGAGTTATCAATAAGTAAAAAATTTGAATATTTTCGTAGCTCAATATTTTCTACAATAAAATTAATTTCTATGGACTTCACTATAAATTGATTTAACAAAACTCATTTTAAAAGTTTGTATCAGATGTAAAAAGACACGACCCGCCCATTTTCGCTCCTGTTGCCATTTCCCAGCATGCTTTTCTGCATGTTTTCTTCTTAAGAATTGTTTGTTTTCAGGTATGTTCTGCTTTATGCATTCATGTATTGATTACTAAATTATAATATTAATCTTTACCTCTCAAACGAAATAGAAAATGTAAGTGGTTTAATTTATTGCAACCATTACTGAGAAGAGTGTTCCCATCTATGTACTGTAGCTTAGCGATCTCGTTTAACATATTCCATCAACGTAGTTCTCTTCACGGTGAGTTGTGGGTAATAAAATATTACGCTTGTTGGAAATTCTAATTTGTAAAAATACAATCTTGAAGTCACTGTCGGTGTGGCATACGAAAGCTGTAAACACTCCTGACGCATTTCCCTACGAAGGCAAATCATACATTTTCTTTTAAATGTAACTTAATTTAATTAGGTTTTTGTGATTAAAACACTGTCCATTTAGACATTGGTTAAACCTAATTTTTTGGCTTTTTAGTAGAGTTTACCTAATAATTTAGCTCACACTAAAATGTTTATTTCTAGTTTTTCCCAACGTAGAAAAGACAAGAAGTTCGCTACACCTACAAAAAGTGGTTGGAAAATGTTGTCTTAATTTTTTAAAGTTATATAAAAGTAACAGTTTTTACAGTGTAGGCAGACCTGGTAATATTATTGATGTGGGGTTGTAGAAAAAGTGTGCTGTCAAGGATGACACCCAGACTCTTAACCTGGGGGAGGGTGAAATGGTGGAATTGTCAATAGTAAGAGAAAAACTGTCGGTTTTGGCTAAAGTGGATTTGGTGCCAATGAGGAGAACCTCAGTTTTATTATTGTTTAATTTGAGAAAGTTTTGGGTGAACCAGGTTTTTATTTCAGAAATGCAATCAGTGGTGGAGAGGTAGAGCTGGGTGTCATCAGCATAACAGTGGAAGTGAATGTTAAATTTGCGGAAGATATTGCCAAGGGGAAGGAGGTAAATGATAAAGAGTAGGGGCCCCAGGACAGAGCCTTTGGGCACACCTGAAGTGACAGGGGAGGGAATGGATTTAAAAGACTTGAGTTGAATGAACTGAGTGCGGCCAGTAAGGTAAGATGTAAACCATTCTAACGCAGTTTGAGTAATGCCGATGAAAGAAAGCCTGTTCAGGAGAGTGGTGTGGCAGATGGTATCAAAAGCTGCACTCAGGTCAAGGAGGATAAGGATAGTGAGGAGTCCAGAGTCAGCTGCCATAAGAAGGTCGTTGGTAATTTTGATAAGTGCTGTTTCAGTGCTATGAAGTGGCCGGAAACCGGATTGGAATTGTTCATACAGGTTATTATGGGATAGGTGAGAAAGGAGTTGAGAGGCAACTGTTTTTTCAAGGATTTTGGAAATGAAAGGTAGATTGGATATAGGACGGAAGTTGTTGAAGGGGTCAGCACCAGGTTTTTTCAAAATGGGGGTATTGGCAGCAATTTTGAAGGATGTAGGCACAATTCCAGTGGTGAGAGAGGAGTGAATGATAGCAGAAATGTGGGGGACCAGGGAGGGAAGGCAGGCTTTAACAAGTTGTGTGGGGAAGGATGACTTGGATTTCCGGGTAAGTTCTATGATTTCTGGAATAGCGGGGAGCTGGAAGGAGGAAAATGAATGTGTGGATGGGTGGAAGTCAGCTGAGATGGGGAGGTGAGGGATTGGTCCAATATGCTGGTGGATGGTCTTGATTTTTTCAGTAATAAAGGACATAATGGAGTTGCAAAAAGAAGTTGTATACAAATAAGGGGGGAGAAGGTCCTGGGGTTGGGTGATCTTGTTAAGTAGGGAGAACAGTAACTTGGAGTTTCCTGTATTGGCAGTGATTATATTTAAGTAATAATGTGTTTTGGTGCTAGCAATGGAATCCTTATAATGTAAGATATGGTTACTATACATTTCCTTATGTATAGTGAGACCAGTTTTTCTTTGCAGACGTTCAAGTTGCCGACCTTTGGCTTTCATGAGACGAAGATCAGGGGTGAACCAAGGGGCAGAAATTGAAAATGAAACAGATCAAATTTTTAACGGAGCAAGGGAATTAAGAATATTATGGAGTCCAGTGTTGTAGTGAGAGACCAGATCATCGGGGGTGGATAGATTGTGAGTTTCAGGGAGGCAGAAGGAGTGGATACTTGAAGTGAGAGTGGCTGGGTTAATATTCTTTATATTCCGAAATGAAATAAGGCGGGGTATTTTAGAGATGGAAAGAGTGAGCTTCACTGCAAATGAGAGGAGAAAGTGGTCAGTTATGGGAAGTTCATCTGCTATAAGATCTGAAGGGGTGACACCAGAACAGCAGATTAAGTCCAGAATATGTCCTTTAGAGTGTGTGGGGAATCGCCCAGTAGTAATATGTTTGGTGAAAGAGAGGATAAGTGGGTTAAAAAGCAGCAAAGTCATTTAAAAATTCATTATTCGGTTTAGGGGGGCGGTAGACAGTAGCAATGATAGTTGGAATGGGACCAGACAACTTGCAAACAGCAGATTCAAATGAGCTGGAGACAGGCACAGACACCGACGAGACTTTAAACTTTTCACGGTAAATTATCGCGATACCTCCTCCCCGGCCGGAGCCACAGGGTTGACAGGTGTAAATAAACCCACTAGGAATGGATTCATTCAGCTGGAAAAAGTCATTGGGCTGTTGCCACGTCTCAGTTAAACAAAGAATGTCTAGCTTACGATCGGAAATGAGATCCTGGATGAGATGTCCCTTACCTGTCAGTGAGCGAATGTTAAGCAGCGCAAAGTTGAGTGAGGTGTTGTCACAACTGGTGGTGGTGCTAGCTGGCTGAGCTAGGCGGGCTAACACACTGTGGTCAACTGGTGGTGGTGCTAGCTGGCTGAGCTAGGCGGGCTAACACACTGTGGTCAACAGCCCGGTTGGTAAAGCATGGAGGGCGACGAGAGCTGGACCATATGGACTTTATTGCTGTTGAGTTGTTGTGGTGGAAATTCCGGCGGGACCCTCGGTGGATGTATCTCCGGCGGGGCTAGAATGTAATGTCCGGGTGAAGGTAGAAAGCCTCCGGCGCAGGTCCAGGCAGGTGACAGCGCAGCCGGAGCAGGTCAATGACCGAGTATTGAAGCAAACCAGTCACTAGCAGGCGAAAAGGCAGCAGAAAGAGCCCGGCACAGACGAACAAGATGTATGTCCTACTGAACCACATTGTGGATGAGGACTTAGGCAGCGTCGTCGGCCAGTGAAAATGCCAGATGAGGCTCGGAACGGTACAGAACAGGTAGGTTAACAGTGAAAACTCACACAAATGTTAGTGCCAGGAGATCGAAAAAGTATTCCAAATGAATGCAATCACACCGTCCAAATAGGTCATTAAACCATAAAATGAGTCTGGAAAGGCTGTAAAGTTAAAAAGGTAACCAGCGAGCAGCGGCAGCAAGTTGTGCCAGCGTTCACTCCCCGGAAGTTCTGCAATGCTTCTTGATGATGAAGAGCCACTTCCGATATAAACAAATAAAAACAATACATACAAAAAAATATTGATTGACCTTGTTATATTTCTGTTCAGAAGTTTCAGGTAAAACTGAACTTCAAGCAATATGAAATACTTCTCATTAGTTGATGTTTCTTTGTTTCAGAACAAAACCAGCTATTATCGCGATATGTCGATATTATTTTCAAAAACTCGATAACAATAAATATTGAATTATTGCCCAGCCCTAGTCTCGAGACGCTTTGGAGAACGTTCTGCTGCCTGCAACATCCTCCAGCATGACCGGTTTGGTGTTGGGTCAGTAATGGTGTGGGTTGGCATTTTTTTGGTGGCTGCACAGCCCTCCATGTGCTCACCAGAGGTAGCTTGACTGCCATTAGGTACCGAGATGAGATCCTCAGACCCCTTGTGAGATCATATGCTGGTTTGGTAGCCCAGGGTTCCTTCTAATGCAAGACAATGCCAAACCTCATGTGGCTGGAGTGTGTCAGCAGTTCCTGCAAGAAGAAGGCATTGATGCTATGGACTGGACAGCCCGTTCCCCAGACCTGAATCCGATTGAGCACATCTGGGACATCATGTCTCGCTCCATCCACCAATGCCACATTGGACTACAGACTGTCCAGGTTTTGGCAGATGCCATCCACCACCTCATCAGGAGCATGCCCAGGCGTTGTAGGAAGGTCATACGGGCATGTGGAGGCCACACACACTACTGAGCCTCATTTTTACTTGTTTTATTATTTATTTTAACTATAAGTATGTTTACTGAGCTGTAGATTACATGATATTTAAATAAATTAAACATATCTCAGCTATATTTACATATTATAACTCTCGACACCAAAGTGAAAATAACGTATTCAAAAATTCTGAACAATGATTACAATGTAATTAGTGATACACCTGGTTTGGATAAATGATCAGCAACTTAAAGTAACCAATATAACCAATTTTGACTTGTTTTAAGGACATTACATCAAAGTTGGATCAGCCTGTAGTGTTGTTTTCCACTTTGATTTTGAGTGTGACTCCATATCCAGACCTCCATGGGTTGATAAATTTGATTTCCATTGATAATGTTTTTGTGATTTTGTTGTCAACACATTCAACTATGTAAAGAGGAAAGTATTTCATACAATTAGTTCATTCATTCAGATTTAGGATGTGCTATCTTAGTGTTCCCTTTATTTTTTTGAGCAATCTAGAAACATGAACTAACATCTGTTGAAAATAATGCCACATTAACTTTCAGAATTGCACTTCATTAATGCATTTTAATAAACCAATTACTTTTGGTAACCTGAGTATAAAATGCAAATCACCCTTCTGTTGTAATTTATTATAGGTACTTGGCCTCTAAAGGTAATATCAAGCTTAAGAAAATGGGAGAGAAACCAGCACACAGTTCTTGTACTAATGAAAGCCTGTACTAATGAAAGGGACAATATTTAAGCTTAAATAAACAGTGATAAGAGTAAGAACAATGTGCTTTATGCAAGGCACTATATCGTCCGTTTTAAAGTTGGTGTCCCTGGATAAAATTAGGCCCTGGGGGGTATTGCACAAAAGTAGAATAAAGAAATCCAGGATAACTGAAAAAGCATAGCTTGACTTAGTGTGAGCCGCTCATCGCGGCTTAAACGTGCAATATGTAATTTTTGGCCGCCAGGGGGCTCTCAATCAAAACAATAGCAAAAGATGTACTTGGATGACGTCGGGAGGTTGCGTGGGATCATGGGTTTTGTTATCGTCGTCAATGACAACCTTCTAATCTAGCATCTCCAACAGAAAAAAATGTTCACTGACAAAGTAATATATTGTTAATAAATTATAACTTTATTCACGTTATGTTTGGCGGCTCCCTGGATCTTATAACAACTAGAGTAGTCACAGGTTATATGACACCATTTACGGGCGACAAAATGAAACGTCCCGTGTCTTCAAATTATATTACAAATTTCTCTGGATTTAAAAGTTAGTGGAAACATTTAGGATAATGTAAGTACACAACTAAGAAATATATATAATATATGTATAGTGATGTTTGCTTTTAATGCAAAGTATGTATTTTGTTGTTGTTTTGATTGATATTACATATTGTACCTTTAATCGGTTGCACGTTTGCCGAGCCAGGATGGAAAGATAAAGCTATGTCAAACCAGATGTAGATATTCTCGATAAGTACATGTTCACGGCTTTCTTAAATAGACCACGGTATCGATCACAGATTTAATGATGCAGAAGACGCGTACAGCGTTACGAAGAGGTGAAGCATAGAGTATGCAATAACAACCTAATCGCACCCCTTTGCGTATTGATAACACGACATTACACTTGACATTTTCGTGTTATTCATACGACAAATGTAATTTTCGCGTGCCATAGAGATACCATAAGTTTAAATTGGGAACGGTTAAGGTTTGGCAACACCTTACACAGAGTGGTTAAGGTTAGGCAACACTCCAGTGTGGTTAAGGTTAGTGTAAAGGTTAGGTGAACGTTTAGATATGATGTTGGTGTATTTATAACACGAAAAGGTTTGGCGTACATATTACACGCCACTTTGGCGTATCCATACCACGCGAAAAGTTAATTTGGCGTCTCTATAGCGCGATAAAACCAACATTGTGTTATATGTACGCCTTGGGGTGAGATCAGGCTGGCAATAAATATAATTATTTTAAGTATTTACTTACTAGCCACTCCACAATTTTACAAAATTGTAGCTACATTCTGTTTATATGCTTGTTTTATGAGTAGGTTTTATTGCTGTATCTATTTATGTGCTAAGTGTGCTGGTTGTACTGTAAAGTGTCTTTGAGTAGCCTACCATGTAAAGAAATAAATTAATGAAAGTATGTCTCAATATCAGTGCTTCTTCATCCAAAACATCATTCAGAAATGGGCACGCCATGGTGCAGGAAGTAAAACAGGTGACAGGAACTTTCTTTATTGCTTTCTGTAATTTCACTTCATGTAAATGAGACACTGTTCTCAACGTGCTTACCTAGTTCAATGAGAAAATAAATATGAATTGCCCTCATCACTGAAAACATTAAAATCAACATTGCAACTTCATGTAATATATCAAAACATCTAAACAACTGCATTGTTTGGATTTCAATCAAACTCGTGACAGCAATAGTTACATGCAATGCATGTTAATAAAAATTCAGCAGAACACATTCAGAATACAGTGGTATGAATGTGAATGAAACACGTTTATTTCGGATCAGAGAGACAACTGATTTAACACAAGACTCCGGGATTTATCGTAGCCTGCTCTGGCTGTTAGCCTGCTCTGTAGCAGGCTAGCTGCAAAGAATAAATCTCCATGGTTACACTCTTAAAAATAAAGGTGCCAGGAAGAACCAAAACGGGGGTTTCACAGCGATGCCATAGAATAACCTTTTTTGGTTATTCACTGAATGGTTCCTTGAAGAACCTATTTTTTCTTAGTGCCATTAAGAAATGTGAAAATAATGCATAACTGCCAAATACTAAACATGTTGCCTTTTATCTTGCTAATATAAGTTTAAATATTTTTTGTAGTCTAATTAACATAGGACGCATAAATCTATTCATAGCGGTCAGTGCAGAGATTGTGGCACGTCACCACAAATAAATCAATGTATGGGAAACGAAAAATTTACTCCAAAAATGTAAGGTCACATGAGATTGATGGTGAAGAACCATTTTATAATCTAAAGTACCTTTTGGCGCTGCACAGAACCTTTTGTGCAATGGAAAGGTTCTTTAGATGTTAAAGGTTCTTCAAGGAACCATATACCCCAACACAGAAACTTTGAAGAACCTTTATTTTTAAGAGTGTACTTGGCTGGGTTTACTTCTAGCAGCTTTTGTGCAACCAAGTGAAGGCTACATTTATTCAGGATAACTTTAATATCTCGGGTTAATTCTTTATCTTGGTTTTGTGCAATACCCCCCAGGAGTTATTTACTCTTTGTTTTCAATTCATTTATGACTATTTAGGTGTGAACTCCCTTTACCTGGTGGGTATTGCACAAAAGTAGAATAAAGAAATCCAGGATAACTGAAAAAGCGCAGCTTGACTTAGTGTGATCCGCTCATCGCGGCTTAATCAGTTGCACGTTTGCCGAGCCAGGATGAAAAGGTAAAGCTATGTCAAGCCAGATGTAGATATTCGGGATAAGTGCACGTTCACGGCTTTCTTAAAAAGACCACTGTATCGATCACAGATTTACTGATGCAGAGATGGAGAAGACGTGTGCAGCATATTTTTCACCTGCAGAGCAGCAACTTCTTATGGAAAGTTACGAGGAGGTGAAGTATAGAATCTGCAAAAAAGAAAATACGGCTGCGTTTAGGATTTAAAAATATCTACCTACACTGAAAAAAGTATGACAAGTGGTTGTTCATCCAATACAATTATTCTCATTCCATTCTGTGAAAATAATATGAGTTTATTGTATAACCTATTATTTTTAATTGAGACAAAATTAAATTTGCCTGGAAAGTGCAAACCTAAAAGTTTCATCTTGACTCAAAGCATATTTTGTAGGTTACATCATATTTGCTCTCAAGTTTTGACACTTCCCAGCATGCTTTTCTGCCCCTTTAATTTTTAAGAATTGTTTGTTTTAATGTATGTTCTGCTTCATGCATTAATGTATCAATTACTTTGTTTGATTATTAAATTATAATATTAATCTTTACTTTTCAAAGCTAATATAAACTGTAAATGGTGTAATTTATTGCAACCATTACTGAGAATAGTGTTCCATTCTATGTAGTTTAGCTAATTTGGTAAAATGTGTTAATATTTAACCAATGCAGTTCTTTCCACTGCAAGTTATGGGTGATAAAATATTTAATCTGCTGGATGTTCTATCAGTTTGATATTCTAATTTGTAAAAATACAATCTTGAAGTAACTGTCAGTGTGTTACGAAAGCTGTCAAACACTCAGAAGTTGGTATTTGCCACATTTCCTTAGAAACGCATGCTGGGAGATATGCAAATGTGAATTTGATAATTCCGATTGGCTCAATTTACAGTAAATGTGACGATTGGCTGACCTAAAAAAATACATGTTAAACAAAATTTAATTACATTTATTGGGACAACCTAAAAAATCACGCATTGAACAAATGTATTTATTTTACATTGGGTAAGCATACGAAATATAGGTGTGATTCATTACATTTTTTAAGTTGGATCAATGGTATATGTTTTTCAGTGGGAGCAGATGGAATTAATGCTCCTCTGGATATTTACGCTAAAGACTAGGCCTAAATACATACCCTTTTCCACAATGCAATAATATGTTTTACAACCATATGCACAAAACTCTATAAACTATGTCTAATCCTAAATTTATTTCTACAATTAATGTTCATACAGAACAAACATGACTGGGCAAAAGAACCTGGCAAAAAGTCAAGATCAAATATAAAAACATTTTGCGGGCTGGTAAGTGCCTTAATTCTTAACAGTGTGCAAATGGTGTGTAGAAATTACTTACAGGGGAAGGTGATAAAGATGTGTAACAAGGACTTCAGTGCCATACACACACTTCTGACAGTACGGCAAATAGTGCCTTTATTTAGAAACAAAAAATAAAGAAAATGTTCCCTCATCACTGACTTCTTTTAAATCACTTTTGCAACTTCATGAACCATTTCAAACCATCTAAACAACTGCAATGGAATGTATGAATGTTTAACACGTTTATTTCGGATCAGAGCGACCACTGATTTACCACGAGACTCCAGGATTAATTTTAGCCTGGCTGTTAGCCTGCTCTGGAGCAGGATAGCTGCAAAGAATAAATCTCCATGGTTACTTGGCTGGGTTTACTTCTAGCAGCTTTTGTGCAACCAAGTCGAGGCTAAATTCATCCAGGATAGCTTGAATATCCCGGCTTAATCCCTCGTCTTGATTTTGTGCAATACCCCCCTGGACTGCCAGCTAAATTATTGAAATGTATAATAAAAACAATATGCAATAAAAAGGGGTTGTTGGACATTTTTCTGGAAATGCCTATTGTCCTGGTTGTAAGGAGGTACAAATGAATGAGACTTATTCCTATAATTGTAATTTTTTGTTAGTATGACATCAGGAGCTCTGAAGTTAGGATTCCACCTGTAAAGACATTCTTTCTGTATCCTTCTCTCTGTCATCAATGAAGGACGACATGGAGAGCTCAGGGGTGGGACTGGGCGCTGGGGTTCCTGGACCAATTGGGCCTGAAGGGCGACAGGTAGGAGTTGTCTACAGATGGTATTACAATTACATGGATGTTTTGATACACCTATTCTACACTTTTGTGGAATTTTTGTACTTATTAATATATATATTTATATATTGTATCCTCAGGGTCTTCCTGGACTTCCTGGCATGCAGGTAAGATCTTCAATTTAGTTGAATTGAATAGATTACAATTTCATGAAAATGGTTGAAATGAATGAAAGATTAACAAAGAATGCAATTCATATGAATGTTTAAATAATAACTACTCCCGTTGTGGGATATGTTTTGATTGAACTTGTGGATTGTTTTTCACTTGTTAGGGTCTGCCAGGGGTCCCTGGTTTTCCTGGCGATAATGGAAGTGAAGGACCACAGGGAAAAGATGGCAGACCAGGCTTAGACGGTTTTCCTGGACCAAATGTACGTTAGACGCTGCTTCATTTGGCCGTCACATAAAGGTTCCGTTGTTAGCGTTAGCTAAGCCTGTGTGTACATGGTTTGGTTTCAGCCTAACACTTTTAGAAGAAAATACACAACATATTTATGTTTCATCTGTCCGTCGTTCACTTTCTTATGGTCAGTTTTGCGGAACTCTTCAGATCAATACTGAAGCATGACCATTAGTTGATTTACATGAAACTACTGTATAATTCATCTGGGCTAAGAATTTATCTAAAATAAAAACTATGATACCTAGATCTCCTTAGTTCTTGCACACAAAGACAGAATTTGGGAATGTATTGTTTTATCAGCTCAGAAGGTAAATGAAAGCTTATAGACATGCTTGTTTTAAATAATGCAATTACTGTCTTTTTGTCTGGGTCCTATTTAATTTTTCAGGGACAAAAGGGTGACATGGGGGACAAAGGAGAAAAAGTGAGTATTTCTTTGAGTTATGTTTTCATAAAATACTATTTAATTCAGGGGACATTAAAAAGGGTATTTTCATGTCAAAAATTTTTCCTAGGAATTCAATGTGTTTAGCATATTAACAAACCAATTGGGGACCTTCTTAAATGACATTATGTCAGATATTAGGAAACATCCACCAATACCAAGTGTTGATGTATTCAGCATTTCTATGTACCGAAGGTTGATGTTCTCTTGGATGTGTTTGTAGGGTCATCCTGGTCGTGATGGAATCGGACAACCTGGACCCCCAGGCCCACCTGGACCACCAGGCCAGATCATCTACCAGGCCCACAGCAGAGTAAGGACCACAAAAAATTTGAACACTACACGCCTAGCCCCACTTGACCTCCAGAAACTGGAAGAATTTGAAAAGCAATGTCAGTTTTATGCAAAAGCATAACACTTTGTCGCAAAGGTTATGGTTGAACATATGAAAATGTGATATGGACAGTAAAAACTTTATGCCAGTTGAAAAATGTGAAAAAAAACTATGAATTTTCTAAATTGTTGAAACTATAGTTTGGTAACATGACCAACCACTTCTATCACCTCAAGACTAAACATGTGCAGGAATTAGAAACTATTCTATCAAATAGAATGCGTTCAAACACTACCCGGTCATTTTTGAAAAGTACACGTGTCAGTGTCAAACTTTTGTAAGGTAGATTTTTCTATTTTAAGAATAATTGCGTTAATTGCATTGTACTATGAAATAGAAGTTGGAATATTATGCCTGTTAGAATAATTCTATATTATATTTTAAGCTTTTATCTGAAGACCTTCCATTAATTGTATTATTCTGACGTATATTATTATTGTACAATTTGGTGTAATATACCGCATTCTCTAACAGCACACTACAAACCCAATAGTTGGGGCCTCCGCATGTTATTTTTCTAAGTCGATGAGAATCCGAAAAATTGCTGAAGCATAGAATCAATGTTCAACTATTCTGCACCTGTTTGGGGTTGTTAACATAAGGCTTTGAGGAATTAATTTTGACAAATTGGGTGCAGATAAAAACAGGGGTAACTTCCCCAACCCACCCAGAAAACAATTGTTAACTCTGAGAAATAACTAACTAACATCCTACACTGCAAAAACGACAAATCTGAACAAGCCAGATTATCTCGTATTTATAATTTTCAATATTTTTTATCTTATTTTAATTTGTTTTAGACTATTTACCTTGTTTCTTTCAATTATCTCAGTGCACTGGCAGATAATTCTGCTTTTTTTAAGCATATTCCATTTTAATTGAGGTACTTGCTGTGTTGTTTTTTCAGGTGTGTTTTAGCAGTGTACGTTATTACTCTATACATAATTTATTTTAGCTTGACTGTATCTCCACCCAGAACATAGCAGATTGATTATGCATTCACATGAAGTTGTGTACTGTCTCCCCTACCAGGATGATAATGTCTATGGTGCAGCCGGTCCTGAGGTAGGGGATTTGCCCTGATTACAAACACACTCGTATCATTTACAGTTCCAGTTTACATGGTTCCAGGTTATTTTAGTATTCTTTAGAAATTATTTTGTGAGACCTACTGTACATGACACACATCTATCAATGTGGCTGATAATCTGCCAAACTCATATGATACATTTTTGTGATTAATACAATGTAATCAATCTTTGAAATACAGTACTGTGCAAAATGCTTAGGCACCTGT
The DNA here is from genome assembly GCA_016801145.1 of Umbra pygmaea. NCBI lineage: Eukaryota > Metazoa > Chordata > Actinopteri > Esociformes > Umbridae > Umbra > Umbra pygmaea. The sequence continues at coordinate 24,104 of JACXGM010004682.1, read as the reverse complement.
TATAAAATACTCTATAAACGGAAGATGCTTTCAAAAACATAGAAATGAAAGTTCCTAAATGTAAAATGTACACTCTAAAGAGCAGAAAGTAATGAAATACTAAAATAACTACAAAAAAATTTCACACGCTCACCTTTTACTTTTGTCATTCACCCAGTTTAATTCCTTCTACACCCATTCCTGTTTCAGTTCATCAGGTTGGTTCTATCAGTGCAAGATGTTTTTGATCATTAGCATACCTGTTTGTTATCATTGTGTCACCATGCACTGGCAGATATACCTAGAAGTTAACTCATCTGAAATGTGTTCTATTACGGAATGTTACTTTCTTTAACAAAAATCTAAATAATTCTCTCTAGCATTGCATTTTATTGCAAATAAAGCTTTTGTAATACATACATTGCTCTTTTCTACTGACACACTAATGTAGAATACAAACTGAATCATTACAGCTATATTTGAGTCAAACTATTTCTAGGTTGCCTCAGACGTTTGCACAGTACTAAACACCCAGAACATCAGTGAAGGGTACTATAAGCCACAACAACAACAAACACAATGATGCCGAATTGTATGTATTCGTTTGGCAAAAAATAGAAATAAACAGACTTATACAGTATTTTAAGAAATACCTAAAATGGTCTTGTTTTAGAAGCTCTGTATGACCATTAACATAAATTAGGCATAGTAAATGTAGAAGAGAACAACCCTGAGGATCTTCATTAAATGATTATCATGCTTTGGCAACAAATATGTTAACCCAGATTCCTAAAAACCTAAATGGTGATGAACCAAAAGCTGTGGTAAATAAGATCATAAACTAGACAAAATAAATACAAGTACTGCTCTAATTGTGTTAGTAACAGGTTTATAATAACAGTTAGGCACTTCAGGGGTTTGTAGTATATTGGCAAAATACCACAGCTAAAGGTTCATATCAAAAACACACTGTTTAAAAAGGTTCTCACCCTGAGTTTGAGGTGACCTTGCCTTTTGTCAGATATATCACCCGAAATAAAAAATAGGGGTGGATGATCAGCAGGTCATGTGGAGAGAGAAATGCTCTGCTCTTTCTGTTTTAGTAGTCTATAATTAAATGATAGTCATGTTGTTCAGCCAATGAGTTGTTTGCAAGGTGGGATTTTTTGGCTGGAAAACAATTTCCAGTGGGATGATCATATGACTCAAGTGCACCTTTAGGAACAGCCATTAGCTTCTAATTTTTACTATACACCTCTGTGTAGATGGCAGCAATTGCTTGTACAATTTGTTGTATGTAATGAATACTAAGCAACATTATTTAACCTTCCATTTACTGCATAGTATCAAGTGATTACCAAATCTACAGTACATCTCACAATTTTAAGAAATACCATCTGCTGTAAATCTCCCAAAGGACCTGTGTAAATTGTCATAAATTACATTATTCCTTCACTGAGAAATTATATTGATCTCCTTAGTATTTTTTCTAATTTTGCATGTAATGCCATGAATCCTGATAATGATTTATGTACATAAAGATTAGACTTGATTAGAAAAATATTGTATATTACAAAATGGTGTAAATCCTTTACACCACCACAAAATATTGATTTGGCTGCAGGAAATTCTGAAAATAATATTTAAACCTTTGTTGCTTAACCAAATTAATCATGTTATAAAAATATAATGAAACTGATTTTATGTGTTATTCTATTTGATGTTGTCTTTTCTGTAGGGTGGAGTTGGTATACCTGGCCAAGCTGGATTCCCTGTAAGCATTGATAATCCAAATGTAAAATCTGACAATTTAATGAGTACAGCTGTCAAAGTTTGTCAGATATGTGTTGGCATTAAAGTGTAACTCCTAATTATGCTTTTAAACAAAAGTTTTGTGTACCTTCAAAAAAAGACTTGTGTACCTTCAAAAAAAGACATTAGGTTGCATTTTGGTGAGAGTTACCCTTTAAATAAATACATTACATCAGTTCAAGTTGACAACAGTATGTTCAACAGTTTTTTTTTTCTAACAGGGCCCAGTTGGACCAAAAGGCAATATTGGCGACCCCGGCCCGCCTGGTTATGGACTCAAGGTCAGTGAACAAACAGCAACAAAGCCCTCTGATAAGTCCATTCCCAGCAAGTCTTTCTTCTCTTGTGGTTAATGGATTAACCGGATTCTCTCTACCCAGGGCGAGAAGGGTGAGCCGGGTTCAATCATTGGGCCAGATGGGAATCCTCTGTACCTCGGGGGACATTCGGGTCCGAAGGTAAGCGTCTCTATATTGCAATTTTGGCTCTGCCTTATCTGACTTATTGGCCATTGAGCTGAGTTAAACCCACACACTAACTTTTGCAGGGCGACAGAGGACCTCCCGGACCTGTCGGGCCTACTGTAAGTACTTTTAGGCTTATTACTGGAGATAGCGTTCTTTCCATCTGAAGCTGTCTTAAATTAAACTGTGATATGATGCACTCAATGTGGTTGAGCTAGAAACATGGTAGAGAGAGAAATAGAGCCAAAGCGAGAGAGAGAGAGAGAAAGAAAGAAAGAAATAGAAAGAATGGAGACAGAGGTGCACTTGTCAGCACGTGTTAAGCAACATAACGTATGCACGGCAGTTCACGTCTGCAGCATGATAACAAACGCTTCGCGCCATGTTTGCTCATGTCAGAAGGCACCATGTTCCTCATGCTAAAGGCAATATCATTCAAGTCCCCTTGAATTAATTCAGCTACCGTGCACTGCATATCATTGACCCACCTCTTCCTCTTCACGAGATGTGTTTTTTCTTTGTTTCTCACAATGATTAATGTGTTGTTGTTTGAGCAGGGGCCGTACGGTCCGCCTGGGATGAAGGGTGAATTCGGGATGCCAGGAAGACCTGTAAGTGCTAAAGTGAAATTTGGAACTACACTTCACACAATTACAAAAAGGGCTCAGATGCGTGACACAAAAGGTCACATTGCTTTAAGTTTGTATCAATAAATATATGTAACCATGTTGAAGAGTTTAATGTAAAGGTAGTTTAGCTAAGAAAAAACAGCTGCCCAGCTGCTGTGTACGTCAATGGAATTATCCAATGGGCCATTTTGTGGAAGTGGCTTCCTTGCCTCAGACAGTTATGGAATAACTAATGTTTTCTTTGTTTTTTTACAAAACCTCCACTGCCAATTTGTGTGTAGTTAGTTGTAAGGGTCAAATGTTGCAACTGCAAGTACTGTAGGTATTTGTTTTACTGTGCAAGGCCTGCGTAGTCTTTAACTATCCATGTTTGTTTCCTACAGGGTCGTCCTGGTGTGAATGGATACAAGGGTGAAAAAGGAGAACCATCTGCGGCTGGATTTGGCTACCCAGTAAGTCAAACTGGCACATATTGTATAATTGACAGTAGTTTTAAAAGTATCATGATTGACCAGTTGTATACAGGCAAGTTTGGGTAGGGTACTTATTAAAAGTAATCTGATTACAGTATTCTGATTACTTTTAACAATTCTTTTTTGTAACCTGAACATATTTAGCTTTCAGCAACATAGCGCTTAGAGCAGTGCAAACCTGTTGGTCTTCTGACGTCATCAGCCTCCTTACATGCCTATGGAAACAACACATAATAAAGTGAAGCAAACATACAATCACAATATAGTTAAGATAGATACAATATGTTTTTTATGCTCCGAATCCTGCTTTTTGTAACAATGTAGGCTGTTGCAGATTGTAGGCAGGATGCAGGAGTTTTACTGTCGACATATTTCTTGAAGACAGGGAATACACAGAACTGTAGTATATTTAGCATGAGCTGACAAAACTAGTTAAAGGAGATATGCACAACGCCTATAACAGCATACAATACTTGGCCGCAACACAATAAACAAGGTGAAGGCACTTCTTGTAATTAAAATGTATTAAGTAAGTCATCAGCCCTACTCCTAACATACTATAGGTCTAGGTTCTACACAGATACAGGTAACAATAATGCACAACACAAAACAAGCAGAGGGGAACATTAAATACACACACTTAATTAAGGACAAGGGTCAGCTGATGGTATTTAGGTGACTAACACAAGTACCCCACACTGCTGTGTGCAATTCAAAGTGTGTCTCAATGTGGTCGGAGTCAAATGTCTATGCAGTGTGCTGTACAAGAGTACTTGTTTTGGGGCTGGGCTCAATGTGGTCGGAGTCAAACATTTGACTCCATCCACGTTTGACCCCACCCACCATTTCTTTACAGCCAGCACGTGTTGTCATGGTTAAGGTTAGGATTAGGAGACGGGAAGAAATATTATATAAAGTGGTACCAGCACATGTGTTGTCATGGTTAAGGTTAGGATTAGGAGATGGGAAGAAATGTTACATATGTGTTGTAATGGTTAAGGTTAGAATTAGGAGACAGGAAGAAATATTATATAAAGTGGTACCAGCACATATGTTTTGATGGTTAAGGTTAGGATTTGGAGACAGGAAGAAATATTATATAAAGTGGTACCAGCACATGTGTTGTCATGGTTAAGGTTAGGATTAGGAGATGGGAAGAAATGTTACATATGTGTTGTAATGGTTAAGGTTAGGATTAGGAGACAGGAAGAAATATTACATAAAGTGGTACCAGCACATGTGTTGTCATGGTTAAGGTTAGGATTAGGAGATGGGAAGAAATGTTATATATGTGTTGTAATGGTTAAGGTTAGGATTAGGAGACAGGAAGAAATATTATATAAAGTGGTACCAGCACATATGTTTTGATGGTTAAGGTTAGGATTTGGAGAAAATGGAATATAGAGGTACACAGATGCCAACCCATCCTGTGGCGAGTCCCATTCAGAGGAAGTTACCTTTTTCACAAAATCAGGCACTACTCGGGTATGGATGTAGTTATTTTCCATTGAAGACAATGCAGCCAAACCTGATTTCAAGCAATAGCAACAAAAACATGACATATTTTTAGTAATTACTTAAATAAGGTTTCTGTCCAGATGTTGTGGATGATATACATTACAGTGCATAAGTCTTAGGCACCTGTAAAAAAAACTCTGTTAGTGGAAGGTGCTTTAAAAAATATAGAATTGAAAGTTCCTAAATATACAATGTATACTTTAAGGAGCAGTTAACTAAAATAACTATAAAAATGTCACGTGTCACACATAGAGCAGGTCCTGACATCCCTAGGGCCTTAATCAAAATTCTAAGGGGCCCTCCTACCTGACCAATGAGCCATGTCAAACATTTGCCATTGCCACGCAGTCACACCTGACACCCCAGTACTCCCACTACAATACTCTTTCCTTAAAAACTGTTTGCTCCATCTGTCAGTCTAAGAATAAGTAGACTATAAAGAACAGAATGAGGTGTAAACAAACAGTATTTATTGAATGTAATATTTTCTATAGAATCCTAAGATAAGTATGTAAACATAAGCATATATGCTACAGTATGGCTGCATCTATTGTATGTCTTAAAATAGTAAAATAAACCCTAGTTGGACAGTCTAATAGGAGTGTCTGGAAGAAACTGAGAAAGTATTTCCCATTATTAGTTAAGCAGTCATTTACACAAAGGCACTTCTGCCATTTAATCTTAAATGTTACGAAGTGTTTAAACAATTCAATGTTTGAATTAAAACCATCAAAATATTCCTTGAGGCGAAATCATCAATGATGTCATCAGTGCTTGAAGTGGGAAACAAAAGGTGCCAGTAATCTCTTGCATTGGGAAATCATTATGACATTTCAGATTTCTACAAAACTTAGAGAAATTGCTGGTATTTATAACAACATAAATGTAATTATTTAAACAAGATGTGTGTGTGTATGTGTGTGTGCGTGTGTGTGAAAACAAAACTCTAGCTCTGGCACACGCATTCTTTTAGTAACTTTCTGAAGCCAGGCTAACATAACGACGTACAAAGTAGACACACTTCTTTTTAGTTTCTAGGTTTTTAGCAGTGAAAAATCTGCTACTGTCAGGCTGCAGCCGCAGGCATCAGATAGCTTTTTTGAACTAGCATCCGTGGAGAAGCGAACTTCTGATAGCTTGGCCCGACTGCTTGCCTTTACGTGATTCGTCAAGAGATCTGAAATAAGTCACATAGTGCCCTCTGGGTAGTGTAGTTCATGTAATGTTAGGGTCATTACCAATCTTTCTGAAACTGACACATTCTCTGTCAGTGGTAGAGTACTGTGTTGCATGCGAGAAGTAGCGGTACGCTACTTTTATTTTGAAAAGCTGCTCTGGGCCGATGCTACTGTTACTGGTTGGGTGACTGTTCTATTAGGGTCTGAGCTGATTGTATCTGATGCTGGATGTACTGAATCTGTGTTAGTACTGGCTGATAATCCATTAGCTCTGCTGCAAACTTAAGCATAGCATCTGCAAATTATAGATCACAATACTATTATTAATTTTATCAGATGCATCAGGCTGTAATTAAACTGGTACTGTATTTCCTGACATTAAACTTTGAGGGGACAGAACACACATTTAACTGATTGCAGCTCCCACTGTTCACACTTTTGTTTCCTCTTTTCATGACCAAAAGGATAGTTCCATTTCATCTTCTCACTGAAGTGTGCAGTTCACAAAAGATTCATTCGTTTTGAACAACTCTTTTTATTGACATGGTAGTCGTGATTCAAATGAATAAAATTACTTGTTTCAAATAAAGATTTATTAAGTTATTTTTACTGAACGACTCAAAAACTTCTGTGTAAATAGAGTTGAACTTCCCATCACTAATTGACACATGCTTTGACACGAGGGGAAGGTGGAGCCCTTGCGTAATTTGTGGGGCCCTACACAACTTGCGTAGTGCGCGTATATAAAAAAAATCAGTTGTATCCCGTAAGTTGATAATGATGACACCAACCTATGTTGTAATACATTTTTCAAACAACATACTTACCTAATGATGGAAATGTTAGGACAATTAGTAAAAGTTAGTAATTAAAGATAATGAACCATTTTTAACAAGGTCATTTTTATGGCCAATTTGAAAGGGCAGATTTAGATATTTTTTTATTCTGTGCCCCAGTAGAGGGGTGTGGCCATTGTGAAACATCAGGTCATAAAGATTTAAAAAGTAGGATGTTGACATTAGAAACTCATTCAGTTAGATGTAGTCACACTTTTGTGATGATCAATGAAAATAGGGAATAATAAAATAACCATATCTTAATATCTATGTGATCACTTGTCAGAAAATTTTATAACAGGCACCATGATATTTCTGGAGGTGTATTGCAAAACAGTCTAATACAATTTCATGTTGTTAGTTCATTGGGCCAACACATTTTGGTTTTATAACATGTCCCACCTTGAGCCTGTCAGTGTGCTGCTGTAGATGCTGATTCTCTATGACAGGATGTATCATTCAACAAAGTTTTGTAAGATTCAAGCCATTGTTTTCTGTTGTTAGAGGGGTTGCCAGTGACAGAACAACGGAGAGGCATCCATAGGTCTCATGCAATATCCAATATGTCCACCTGTCCATAATACATACCATGGACCACTGGAGATGTTTTGTTAAGTGAACCAATTGAAAGGTTCAGGGGTAAAGGAGAGTTTAGTTTCACTTTAACACCTTTTGTTTCCAGGGAGTCCCAGGCCCCCCCGGGCCTCCAGGACCACCCGGACCAGCTGTGGCCGTAGACCGCTTTAATGTATGTTTATCAGAAAACTCATACCCAAAACTTGCATTGTTTCCTTCATTTATTTAGTACAAAACACAACATTTTCAACTTTGTACCCTAATGAACACCTCAGGCAAACACATACCAGCAGTTTCATTTGCCACAATATAGTGAAGCATGCCATGTTGAAGTTTAAAGCTTGTTTAAAAAGGAAAATGTTTGAAAGAGTTTCTTTCCAATTTTTGCAGGGTTATGACATCTCAAGGAATTATCCAGGTATGCTGAAAACATTTTCTTGTTTTTCCATTAAAACTTAATACCTAGTATAGTGTTTTTCAAATCTCTCCTTGGGGAACACCAGCCGTTCCATTTATTTGATCTATTTCTGAGCTTGCACACCTGATTCAACTCATCTGCTAATTATCAGGCCGTGGATTAATGAATGCGGTGAGGTAGTTCAGCGTCTACAGCTAAACTGTGAAACGCCTGGTGTGCCCAGAGTAGAGGGTTGAAAACACTGACCTCTAAGTCGGAGGAAATAGTGACTGCACCTGAACATATTAAACAGTAATCAGAATGCAGATTTAGACTTTATTTTTATCTTTAAAATAAATATTGTTCCCCAGATACACAAAATGGGCAAAAGTATGTGGACACCTGACCATCACACCCATATGAGCTTGTTGGACATGCCATTCAAAAACCACTGTAACAGCTGCCACAATCCTGTGAAATCTTTCTGCAAGCTTTAGTATTTGGGGAAATTTGTGCCTATTCAGACGAAAGAGCATTTGTGAGGTCAGGCACTGATATTGGACAAGAAGGATTGGCTTGCAATTGCTGTTCAAATTTAATGTGGTGGAGATCTTTGTGCAGGTCACTCGAGCCTCGAAAACAAGCTATGGAAAAGTATAAAATAATACTTTTTAGGTTTTGCCTTATATGACAAACACAATCTGTACCTGATATTGGCCACTTTCCTACAAAAACATGATGGGCTCTATCTTGCATCCAGCGCAATAGAGCACAAAGCCCGAACGCTGTCTTTGCTAGTTTAAGACCGACGCAGCTGTCAATTTCTCGTCCGGCGCCCGCATTGTTTAAATAGCAAATGCACCTGCGCCCTAGCCTAGAAATCTGGATGCACCCTAGCGGCAGCAAATATTATTTGCAGCTAGGGTCAGTAAAGCAACTCTCCATTGGCTTGCGAGCTGGAAAAAATAAATTCTGGTCAGGCCAATCACATCGTGTGTGGAGTTGGTGGGCGGGCTTAACGTAATTACGGGAAAACAAAGAAATGGTTGCTGCTGCTGGCAAACAGCGGTCTTTCGAATCGGCTTTGGCCGCAACTCTGGTAAACTTGGAGTTAATCTTTTCTTTGAGAAAATAACAAAGAACGGCACTGAAGTCATTCTTACAAAAGGAAGATTTGTTCGGAGTTTTGCCGACCAGATACTTTGTTGCTCTTGTTGGAGGTTGCGCTATCCTATTGCGTGCAGAGGGAATTTAAAAGACAACCGTTTATCCCGCCCATTGGATTGAGCACTGCCGATGGTGAGTTCCCAGACCCAACATCTTGATGTGGGTTTTGCTTGTCAGGCTACCTGCGCCCATATTTGCTCCCATGTTTTATGTGAAGACCATACATATATGCCATATATGTAGACCATATTTGCTGGTCTAACAGGGAGGTGTGTTCAGGAAAATTCTGGGTGTAATGCTATCTTGAGGCATCGGAAAGCAATTGCGAGATTGACCAACAAAAACCTGGTCTATAGTCAATAGTGCAGCATGTCGTTGTAAAAAAAAAAATAATAATAATATGACTGTGCTCGCCATCATAATAGCAATGCGCGAAAGGTACAAACGCACATGGCTCTTAACACTAGAACCGCCAGGCCTTCCAAACTACCTATAACCGCCAACTGCTGACGCCCATCAGCGTCATTAGCATAAGATTCACACTCATTAAATGGGAGATGAATCACTGATTGGGGAATGGGAGATGAATCACTGATTGGTTTATTACATGTTATGCCCAAAACACACCCATGAATTAATGAAGACACTTAGTACAACCCTTTTAGACCATGCGCCTGGCATGTACCCTTTTATCCGCTGTCAAACTAGCAAAAGTGAATTTAGACACGTCCAAAGCGCACTTGCGCCATGCACTTAATGCCATGCGCTTAGATTGATAAAATAGGGCCCCATATGATGTTTATAAAAAACATACTTTCCTTAAATATTAATTTTTTGATAATCTTGTTTTTGTAGTATGGTGGCTGACATCTGTGTTTGGCATATGTTTCAAAACATATTAAAATCATATTTTATTTGCATGATTCTTTTCCATATGGGCTTCCACAAACTGTTGTCATAAATGTCTTTGTATCCTGTAGCATTAAGATGATCCTTCACTGTAACGAAGGAGCCTGAACCCTGAAAAATAGCCCCAGACCATTATTCCTTGTCCACCATTATTTGGGGTGTCCACATACGTTTTGTTATATTGTGCATCTTTAATTTGATTAAACTAATCTTGAAATTGGGATCCATGATAATTCTACTGTCAATATATTACAACAATGCTTTCTTCAAAAACTCTAGATTTTAGGAATATACTGAAACAACAAAACATCAAAAATTGCTGTCAGAGTGTAATTTAGACATCAACATCTTTTATCTTTTAAAACAGAGGTTACCATTCTTTAAGGCCATAAAAAATGTCTGACATTGTGCATTAAACCATTACAATATAGTCAAATGTCACATGTATTCAATCTAAATAATTAAATTGTCTAAATTGGGTCTTTACAGCAACAAAGGGTGAGAAAGGTGATGGTGGAGCTCCAGGTCTCCCAGGAACCCCAGGTAGGCTTATTGAGGCAATAAGGGGTGTGGCCATTTCTTCTCTTATGTGTACATTTGAGCCATGTAGCAGACCCTCTTATTCAGTCGAATGTCCAGCAAAACTAAATATGTAACATTGTACCACTGTAAGTCAAATCTTTTCAGAAGATGTAGTCTGTGCTAGTAAGAAAGATAAATGAACATTTCTACTTTTGTGTAACCCTTTAAACTGTAAGCATGTTTTGACATTTGTTTCTGGATTTACAGGTCTGGCCTCTAACTTCGACATTTTTGCGTTCAAGGTATGAATTAAATCTAGCAAGTCTAGAGTAAACTTACAGGGATGAAGTAACTAAAAGTGTAGGTGCCCACATTGTTAATGAACTAAAACGTAATAAAAAAGTGTAGGGCAAAACAGGAGGTTAAAAGATATTCACAGATTAAACAGGTGCATTTACTAAATGTTTGACCTACAATATATTGCTGACTACAAATCAACCTAAACATATTGTGTGTTTTCCAATCATGCAAGTAGCTGGATTTTATCTGTTTTGTTTTCCTTTTTCTAACTACTGGCATTCAATAAAGAGCCTCTATTTCAATATTTCACTATCATCTTCAAAACCCGTTTCTATCAATCCAATAAATGCTATAATCATACACGTGCATACTGTGCATGCTTTCATTCTTAAGATCTGATGTTTCCAGGACAGAGCGTTACTAGATTTTTTTTTGCAGAATGAGCTTAAAGGAGAGCACGGTGATAAAGGTGTGAAAGGGGAGAAGGGAGAGCCAGGTGGAGGTTATTATGACCCCCGTTTTGGAGGACAACAAGGCCCACCAGGCCCCCCTGGAAACCCTGGTCTTATGGTAAGTAGAGGACAATCACTCACAAATTGTGTCTTCTGAGAATTGTGCTGGTTCTTTTTTCCCCCTCTTGTTTCTAGATTAGTCATAAAGTCTTCTCACAATACTTACAATAATAATTTTTTGCTAACAAATCTAAAAAGAGAACCTTAAAATAAATTGAGCACAATAATTTTATGCTTGACAGAGGAGAGAAATTGTGAAAGACTATGCGGAAAAGCAGTAGGTTGAAAAAAAACATGATGCATCGTATACACTGCATTCCAAATTATTATGCAAATTGGAATTAAGTGTCATAAACATTAAATATTTTGTTTTTCAATCAAACTCAATGATGGTATTGTGTCTCCGGGGTTTTTGGATCACTGAAATCAATCTCAGACACCTGTGATAATTAGTTTGCCAGGTGAGCCCAATTAAAGGAAAACTACTTAAGAAGGATGTTCCACATTATTGAGCAGGCCACAGGTTTCAAGCAATATGGGAAAGAAAAATGATCTCTTTGATGCAGAAAAGTGTCAAATAGTGCAATGCCTTGGACAAGGTATGCAAACATTAGATATTTCACAAAAACTTAAGAGTGGTCATCGTACTGTGAAGAGATTTGTGGTTGATTCAGAGCACAGACGGGTTTGTGCAGATAAAGGCATAATGAGGAAGGTCTCTGCCAGACAAATTAATCAGATTAAGTGAGCAGCTGCTAAAATGCCATTACAAAGCAGCAAGTAGTTATTTGAAGCTGCTGGTGCCTCAAGGTGTAGGATCCTCCAGAGGCTTGCAATTGTGCATAAACCTACTACTCGGCCACCCCTAACCAATGCTCACAAGCAGAAATGGTTGCAGTGGGCCTAGAAATACATGAAGATGATTGCCGTGAAACTATGTATGGTCCAGTTGGAAGGAGTAGTGGATGGTTGGTGGATGTCCAGCATGTCCCAATAAGGCTGTGACATCAGCAAGGAGGTGACAGAATCATGTTTTGGGCCAGAATAATCTGGAGAGAGCTGGTAGGCCCACTGAAGTGCAAAATAATTCGGAACAATGCATTTTGTTTGTTCAATGAAATTCGATTTATACCCTTATGGTTGGTGACTTCAAATTTATAAGGAATCGCATTCATTGCATTGACTATTTAGGAAACCCAGTGTAAAATATAATTTGGAATGCGGTGTATGCACTAAGGTAAATGGCTTTACATATTCACCTATTGTTACAGGGCCCAAAGGGAGACTCTATTAGGGGCCCCCCTGGTCCCCAAGGCCCACCCGGTGCCTCAGGGATTGGCTATGACGGTCGTCCAGGTAACCCAGGCCCGCCTGGTCCTCCTGGGCCTCCAGGGTCCCCCTCACAACCAGGGGCCTACAGACCTACACATAGTGAGTTTTCTAAACAGTGAGAAATACATGCCTTCGGCCTCATGACTTTCTACACTGCTGAGGTTTGCGGTTATTCCCTGGCAACGCACAGACTGTCGTTTATTAATGCTTACATATTATATTGCATTAGATTGCAGTACTATTACCATGTCACATTCTTTGAAAAGCAGCTACTCTAACTGATATAAACTTCATGGGTTTTTTCTACTTCATGACAGCCATCAGTATTCCTGGACCCCCCGGACCTGCCGGACCCCCTGGAATTCCTGGTCACTCCTCAGGTGTAAGTTGTCCCAACCAAGAAATACTTTATCCATTTTTCACAATGCCTGAGGTGATACATACTGTATGTGCACCATAATCTAGAGATTACTGGATTCATTGGACTGTTTGCAAGGGCCAGAAGATTGTGATGTTGTTTTACAGTTCACACTACTGACACTAGTATCTTATACCTGCAGTCTTTCAAATATAATTACATGTCTGTCTACTTAGGTGACAGTTTTGAGGTCATATGAAACCATGGTTGCTACTGCAAGAGGCCAGTCAGAGGGTACACTCATCTACATTGTTGACAAATCAGATCTTTACATCCGTGTCCGTGATGGTTTCCGACAAGTCATGGTAAAGCATCTTTTTCATTCATGTGGGAAATATGTTATTGAGGGTGGAAGCAGAGCTAATAATGAAGTGCAAGCTTTAAAAATATATAGAAATGGTATAATATAAAATCTCTACAAAATATGTATGCAATATGTTCTTATTGTTTTATAGCTTGGGGACAACAGACCATTCTACAGAGATCTGGTAAGTTATATCCATATGTACATTTGTAAATAAACCAAGGAAATGTGTCAAATTTCAGGGAGGTCTGATTGTCTATCAGTATCATTTGAACTTATTACCAACTAAACTAACCGTAACCTTTACATTAACAATAATCTATATCTTTCCCTAACTCTAACCTTTGCAACTCATTTAGTTTGATGATAGCATTACTATTTAAGATTAAGTGTAATCATTATAATATATTTCTAAGCATCTATTTGACAAAACAAGAATGTCATGTCAAATATGCCAAGATCCTATTAATCACTGTCGATTTAAACCTCCAGGACAATGAAGTAGCTGCTGTGCAGCCCCCGCCTGTTGTCAACTATCCCCAGTCTCACGACCATTCAGCCAACAGTGGAGCTGAACGCTTCCAAGGAGGTGCCGCCACCAACCCAATCCAGCTGCCTCATCACCAGCCAGTCGAGAACGCCAGACCTATCCAACCCGATATCCGCAATCCTGATCCTAGATACCCCCTTCAGACAGACCCTCGGTACCCCCTTCAGACAGACCCTCGGTACCCCCCTCATACAGATGGCCGCTACAACCCTTTGCAGCCAGAGAACAGGTATCCCGCCGAGCCTGCAATCCGATACCCCGTCACCCCTCAACGACGCCCTGCTCCGCCTTCTGTTCATCAGCCTGCCAGTCACTTGCACACTTCAGGGCCAGGAGTGAGTACCTGATCACTTTTTTAAACTCTGAGAGATGGGTGTCAAATGGTCTTTAATGTACAGTATATAATGCATTGGCCAGCCAATGCAGAGCTGTTTTTAAAACGTCCCTATTTTTTCTGCTTTTCAGCTCCACCTGATAGCACTGAACACACCCCAAATGGGCAATATGCGGGGCATCCGCGGCGCAGACTTCCTGTGTTTCCAGCAGGCTCGCGCGGTGGGTTTGAAGGGCACGTTCAGGGCCTTCCTATCCTCAAAGCTCCAGGATCTCCACAGCATAGTGCGCAAGTCTGACAGAGACAGCTTGCCCATCATAAACCTCAAGGTGTGTAGAACATACGAAGGAAACCACTATTCTAAATACTGGAATCCCACTTATGATACCAAAGCAGTGCTTAGTGAACTAGTCGTAGTAGTATCTTAAATCATCTCATTTTATCTTTTGCTGACAAACGTTATGCTCTCTCACTTCAGGACCAAGTTCTGTTTAATAGCTGGGAATCTATGTTCAGTAAGACTGGGGGCCGGATGAAGGAAAATGCACCAATCTACTCCTTTGATGGCAGAGATATCTTCAGGGACAGTGCATGGTGAGTAGTGGTCTCTGAGTCAGAAACGAGGATTACTTTTTGGATATCCTTTAATTTCCAAAAGGATTAGCTAAATAATTTTATCCTTTGTTCTAATATATTGCACTGGGGTGCTTGACTGTTTGTGAACCCTTTAGAATTTTCAATATTTCAGCATAAATATGACCTAAAACATTATCAGATTTTCTGAAAAGTCCTGAAAGTAGATAAAGAAAGCAATTAAACAAATGAGACCAAATATTATAATTCATTATTACATATCTGTGAGTGGCAAAAGTATGTGCAACTCTACACCAGGGGTAGGCAAATATCTTTGCTCGAGGGCCACATTGAGTTTTGGAAACCAACTGAAGAGCCGCATACTATAGCTAGGTGTGAACAAAAGTATCAATCAACTTTGAAAAATCCCTCGCAAGCCAGATCAAAGGGCCTGGCGGGCCGTAAGTAGTACCCACTACTCTGCAATCTTACACTTTTGCATACCACTGATCAGAAGCGTGTGTCACCACTCCACTCTCTATGTTTCATGCAAGGTGATGGTGCTGTGCATTATGCAGTGTTGCTATACTGTATGTGTTTAGGCTGTTTTTTCATAATGTTGTTTTATTTATATTTTTCTTAATTACACTGTGTGCACAACTATTACACAAGTCAGTATTTTGACCATATCATCATTATTATGCATATGCTCCAACTCCAAGCTGTATATACTGGCATGTTCTTTGGATGTAAGCATATGAAGTGTTTTTGTGTTATGAGCAGGGCCGTCGCTAGTGGGGTGAAAGGTGGTGACAATTATAGGGGCCCTTACTGCACAGGGGGCCCCACAAAATCCAGCAGTTATACTATATAGGCCCCTGTTATGTGAATAATTCTAATATTTATATTAGTTCTATGCCTGAGATTTTAATGAAAACCACAGAAACATGCAATTTGGTCAAAGAAGCTTTCCAAATATCTGCTCCTCTCCCCTCCCTAAAATGGTTTAGCCAGATCCGAAGTATAATTATTCAGTAAGTGACAAACATTAGATGGACCCAGAGCCAATGAAGTTGTAAGTCCCACCCCAACTCGTGAACAGAACCAATTAGAGTTGAAGTGGCAGCTGAAGTATGAACTTGGTGGAAGAGCAAGTGACTGAATGATTGAAAATGTCAGGGAAAGGAAAACATGAATCAGGGTACCAGAAACGCCATGAAAAGAAGAAGAGGTAGGCCAGGACAACTGCTGTATCCCACTCGATCAAGCGGTCGATTTTCGCTGCCCGAATAGGAAATATACCGTCTACACTTTTCATTACCAGCGGGCAGCAAAATCGACCGAATGATTACGTGGTCAAAATCCCGTCTTTATTATGCTATTGTGAATAGAGTTGGTTTGTAAAACACACAGAAAAAATTAACACGAGGCACTACGCACAAGCATTATGCACCTGCCAGATGTTGATGTATTTTATTAGTCAAGGAAACACAAATACAGCAAACTGCTCTTAGATGGATACATTTATTAGCTTTGTATAAAGATATATAATGCAGTTCCATATATCATCTTTATTAAAAAAAACAAGACAATGAGTCATCATAGTGGTTGTATTATATATATTTTTTTACTGTTGACTGGATTCTTGTAAATTTCTTAATGTTTATTTTTTGATTTATGAATTATCACAGACTGTGGGGGAAACTATTATATTGCTGGTCCTTTTTTAAATTGGTTTTATAACTTAGCAATGTTTTTGTTAGTTTTTATTAGTTGTAATGTTTATATGCAGTTGTATGCAAAAGTGTAGGCACCCCTGACAATTTCCATGATTTTTATTTATAAATAATTTGGTGTTTGGATCTGCAATTTCTTTTTGATCTATCAAACAACTGAAGGAAACTGTAATATTTCAGTAATAAAATTAGGTTTATTAGATGAATCGAAAATGTGCAATATGCCTGAAAATGAACTTAGGTGCATAAATTTGGCACCCCAAAAGACATATCATATCAAAATTTAGTTGAGCCTTTAGCAGAAATAAAAGCCTCTATACACTTCATATAGCCTGTAATGAGTGTCTGGATTCTGGATGAAAGTATTTTGGACCATTTCACCTTGCAAAACAGTTCAGTTTGGTTTGATAGACAGCCTGCTTCTAATCAACCCACAGATTTTCAATGATATTCAGGTCTGCATATTGGGATGGCCATTTCAGAACATTGTACTTATTCCTCTGTGTAAATGCCAGAGTCGATTTTGAGCAGTGTTTTGGGATGTTGTCTTGTTGAAATATCCAACCCTGGCATAACTTCAATTTTGTGACTGATTCCTCTACATTATTCCCAAGTATCTGTTGATATTGAGTGGAATCCATGCAACCTTCATCATTAACAAGGTTCCCAGTACCGGCACTGGCCACACAGCCCCATAGCATGATGGAACCTCCACCAAATTTTACTGTGGGTAGCAAGTGTTTGTCTTGGAATGCTGTGTTCCTTTGCCACCATGCATAACGCCCCTTGTCATGACCAAATAACTCCATCTTACTCCACAGCACCTTCTTCCAAAAGGAAGCTGGCTTGTCCAAATGTGCGTTTGCATACCTCAAGTGACACTGTTTGTGGCGTGTCTGCAGAAAAGACTTCTTCCGCATCACTCTCCCATACAGCTTCTCATTTTGCAAAGTGTGCTGAATTGTTGAATGATGCACAGTGAAACCATCTGCAGCAAGATGATGTTGTAGGTCTTTGGAGGTGGTCTGTGGGCTGTTTTTGACCGTTCTCACCATCCTTTGCCTCCAATATTTTACTTGATCTGCCACTTCTGGTCTTAACAAAAACTGTGCCTGTGGTCTTCAATTTCCTAACTATGTTCTTATATTCAGCAGTATATGATGAGGGTGGTAAAGGCCCACATCAATATTTTTTCAGGGGACCTCGAATCCTCTTGCTACGGCCCTGGTTATGAGGGAGGGTGTGGCCTAAGGAGCTCAACATCCTATATCAAGGTGTGCTTATGTATTAGGCAGCTTCTGTTCCTCATGCAAAATGGGCCAAAAATGTTAATGTCTTTTAGAGGAATGCAGCACTTTTCAAATTGGTAAGATATTGTGCCATGATCACAGAGCCATCAAACTTTTTGTTGCAAATAGTCAACAGGGTCGCAAGAAACCTATTGAGAAAAAAGACCCAAATTAACTGCCAGAGAATTGATAGGAACCAAACGTGAAGATACCAGGAACATATTATCCTCCAGTGCTGTCATATTCCAGAACCTGGATATTCCTACCTGGATTGCCCAGAAGTACAAAGAGTTCACTGCTTAGAGACATGGCCAAGGTAAGAAAGGCTGAAACCCGACCACCACTGAACAAGACACAAAAGTTGAAACGTCAAGACTGGGCCATAAAATATCTGAAGACCGATTATGCAAAGGTTTTATGGACTGATATGATGAGAGTGACTCTTGACAGGCCAGAAGGATGAGCCCGTGTGTCACGATTAAGCAGTGTGATGTGGATAAAAAGGAAGACAGCCGCATAGGGTTTTTGTCACAAAACAAACAGTGTTTTATTCTATAAATACACTTGGAAGAAATACTGGGGGGAAAACTGCAATGCTCCATCGCATGCATCGAAGTACTCAGACAGACCCTCTAGTACTGCGTGGCTAGCCAATACAGACTTTAAAGATGAAGATATATTGACATGGCCCCCTTCCTCACCTAAACTTAACCCTATTGAGCACTTGTGGTCCCTTCTTAAAATGGTAGATTGACGGTGAAGGAAAACAGTACACATCTCTGAACAGAGTCTGGGAGGCTGTGGTTGTTGCTGCACAAAAAGTTGATCGTCAACAGATCAAGAAACTGTTGAAAATAAGGGTGACTATATTGGTCACTAATATGTTTTGAAATATTAGAAATGTTTATTTGTAAATGTCTTTGTTTATTATTCTCACTTTACCAGATGAAAATCAACAAGTGAAATGGGAAACTTTTCATTTTTCATTTAGTTGAATAATTATTCTGCACACTAATAATTGCCCAAAATATATATATTCTCCAAAGAAAGCCTAGACCTCACTTTTACTTTTTTAAATATTCAGGTTTGAGGTGTATTTATATTTTTGATTGACCAAGAGAACTGTAGTTCAATAATAAAATGAATCCTCAATAATACAACTTGCCTAATAAATGTCACACAGTGTAGTATAAGCAGTTAGTTTGAACAGGAAATTTGTCCGGTTTTCTCAATCAGGTGTGAGTGGGCACCCAAATTTATTTCAAGAACAGGGATCTATCAAAGTCTTCACAACACATTTGTAGGAATGTAATAAATGTCCAAGTATAATTTTTTGTTTAATTTGTTAAATTCTGTTCTCTTTATTGACCTTTAGGACTTCTGTGAAAATCTGATGATGTTTTAGGACATATTTATGCAGAAATATAAAAAATTATAAAACATATTACCAATGTTGCTAATGTCTCCCATTATTGGAATTAACGGATTTGTAATTAATTATTCAAATACAATTGCAAAGCCATTTTTCATCAGCTATTATTTCCTAAAGATTAACGTCTTTAAGCTCATTTGTAATTAATCATGTTTTGAAGATAATTTATTATCAATGTAGTGCTACATTGGTGTATGAAGGTATCCATTTCTATCAAGACACAAAAATCCTGGGTGACCCCAAATTATTGAATGCTAGTGTACAGTAGGTGATTGACATAAAATGTCCCTTTCCATTTCTTTCTCTTTAGGCCAGAAAAAATGGTCTGGCATGGCTCAAGCACTGAGGGTCACCGCCAGACAGACAAATACTGTGAGACATGGAGGGCTGGAGACCATGCAGTGACAGGCCTGGCCTCTTCACTGCAGTCCGGCCAGCTCCTACAACAGTCGCCCAGCAGCTGCTCAAGCTCTTACATAGTGCTGTGTATCGAGAACAGCTTTATGTCACACTCCAAAAAATAAGAAAATACCTGTGTCTGTCACTTTGGTCCTAGTAATTGCAAAACGACTGTCCAAAACAGGCCCATTTCTCGCACCCTACACATGATGTCCTAAGAACTGGGTCTGCAGCTCTTGCTCTTGAAGTTGTCTTCTCCATCCCTCAAATAATGCCAAAAAGATGAGTCAAACAGAGACGAGTTTAGACTTTTCTTTGGGCATTGGCACATATTTTTTCCAAGGGGTTGAATGAAAAAAGAGAAGCTAACTGCAGTGGCAGCGTTTTTAATTGTGTCCATTTCAATATGATTTGTATATGATATGTCTGTTTTTGTTGTGTTTTTATTTTCTGAATTGATCAATGTTCAGCAATGTACTTTAAATGTGATATATTCACCCTTTTTTAGCTATACAATGTTTATGTATAGTTTTTTGGAAAATATTGTATTTACATTTCATTTAGGATTTGTGGTTCACTAAGGGGTACAGCAACCTTTTTAAATAATGTTTTTAAGGATTAAAGAAGATACTAGATATTTATTTTAAATGAAGTTATGTGAGAACATACAATTTGAATTGGAAGAGTAAAGACAAACAAAATACAAATCCCTTCATCATTATTTTAGTCAGCACTTTTTCACAGAATATTTAATAAATGGATACAATTTAGGGTCAGTTTCCAAACCTACAATGGAAAATCCTGAGCTTCAGATTAGTGGGTAATTTAAGAAATATATGTAAAAACAGATTCGGGTGAGAAATTGTGGTTTAAATTTGGCTTCTAATTTTATATATATAGAAATTATGACTCTTGAATAAATATTTCTTAAATTTTATATAGCAGGACACCAATATGTAAAATGTTATTATAAATGTTTTTTTAATTTGATACAGAAGTTTACTGTATACATCTTTTTAGCCTTTGTTATATGTTCTTATTGGACCTACATTAATACAGTATACTGTAAGACTCAAAATACAAGGTTTTTTGCCAATGTGAAAAGCAGTTGCTGAGACAAAGTTACAGTCAAAGGGTCTATTTTGCAGGTAATAGAAAATGAAAAGTATGTCCATGATACCTTACCACTTGGGGTTTTAAAGAATTTGTGTTTAATTTAGTGCTGATCTTTATAGGAGTGACTGCAGGCTGATTGTTGAGGAACCCCATGTGTTCCGTTCAAGACACTTAGTACCATGGTGCTGTTCAAATACTGAGATGTTCTTGGCTACAGTACTACTGTCAAGTCTTTACTGAAACAATATGAAAAAAAGCCATTCCTTTTGTAACCAGTATGTGCTGTACCATTTCTTAAAAGGCACTGAATAAATGTTTATTTTTCCCTTTCATTCATGACAGTAATGGTCATACAAAATTACATTGTGTGTAAATGTATTTTTCAGCTTTTTTGTTACCAATGATCTTTTATATTTCAAAGGTTATTACGTGATTACTGATTTTGGTGTGAAACATTTGTACAACAATTAAAATGATTTCAGCTATACTTGGACATGAAATAATTTCTGCTGCCATCCTGTGGATAAAGCAGTTTTTATTCTTATCCATTTCCATGGTTATCATAAATTGCCTGCATAATAACCATTTTTAATAAATGTTCAGTCATCACTCAAAAGCATAAAGGTCAACAAAAAAGGCAAGAAATTATTCCCTACATTTGGCCTAAAACCAAATTGGTTCAATTGGTTATGAGAAATGTATTCAATGCAATTGCTGGAAGATTTCTTTTCATAATCATTTTTTTTCTCACCTGTAACCTAGGAAACTAATGCTCTGACCAGATTAATGGAAGTCCCTAAATTATAGACTACCCCCTTTTGATGAGATTGCAATCCCATTTTGGCCATTTTATAGCCTACGCAATGGGATTTAACTGTGGCCTTGCAAGCATCCCCTTACCACAAATCCATGTCCTTGATGACTTAGAACAGTTCTCAAGGTGCCTTGTAGGTGGTCCCTTACAAATATGAGGCCATATTGAAAGGGCTAAACGCATACTACACAATGTAGTACATATTCAGTGCTCATGTACTGTACAATACAAAGGTCTGGGCCAAAGCTTCTGGCACACAGGTCTGTGTTGCAAAGTGAAACTTGGATTGTGTGGGGTACATTCTGTTAACTGAAAACGTTGTGTATATATAGGAAGATTGGATGAGTACTTCCTCCTGCTAATCAGTTTTATTTTGGTAATTAAACTCATTGTAGTGATATTGTATGGTAAATGATGCTTCATTGTTGTTTGAGGGACAATTTTCATTGTCTGATTAAATTTGGTCAAAATTAAAAAAGGACTACTCCAAGCCATTACTGAAGAATGATATTTAAAAAGAGGAGGACACCTGAAGCTGCAGAGTAAATCACAAGGTTGTTACGTGATTTTGCTTTACATAGGCACATCATAATTGGAAACATTGTAAAAATCATAGTGACATTATTTGTTGATAATGTCTGTGAAAGAAACTACAACTCCTACATGAAAAACAACATGTAAATACAGATCTGGGTGAGAGAAAACAGCACAACCCCCTACGCAATTTAATCATATCCACAGCTTTTTCTTAAGCATCTCATACCAGCGTGCAGCAGCAACATGCCTGCTATGGAGCTAATATTAATTGACTGGGGGAGATCAGTGTCGTCGAAGCTGTCTCTGGTTGAAAGAAAAATAACTAGCATTACACGCTGTTCGCTATTCCTCAAGGTCTTGAACGAAGTAAATCCTTGTGGGGGGGGTCATAATTTGCTGAATGATGTAGCATGCAGTCTCCTTGGGCTTAAATGGGGAGTTAGAACAACCTACAGCTGCAGTGAAGTGCCTATCTCAACAGCCTAGCTGCCATGGCAGAGCTATATTTAGGAGCCGGTAAGTAATAACTAAGCACATCCAAATGATCCACACAGACGGTAATGATACAAGAGCGAGACGACTAGATGTTGGGTTTAATTACATTTGGGGCGGAAGTGAAAACTGTTGCTGTCAGAAGATTTGCCACTGTTTATACGACCCTAGTGACTCACCCAGGTCCAAATTCGACCACAGCTAATAATCAGGGTTTGTGGGCTCATCTTCTCTTTGTTAAGGCTCCATGAAATGTTATGCTTTTACAAGTCAAATTCTTTTTAAACATGTACTTGAAAATTACATTGATTCAGCTTGATCTTACACATAAGGAGAGACAACACTATGGCTATTTGTTGTCATAGTCAACAGCATAGTCAACATTACAACAGCCACTATGACTATGGCTGTTTTAATCAAATATTTTATTCACATTGTGCATTCATGCTATTCGTCTTCCCTGTATAGAGGTTAATACTAATAATACTAGTCCTAAAAGAAATAAAAACTGTAACAGTGGTCAAAGTGTTAATACACTGTGTACACAATTATTAGGCAAGCCAGTATTTTTACTATATCATCATTATTATGCATATTTTCCAACTATATGCTGTATAAACTGGAATACTAATTTGATTTAAGCATATCAGCTGATGTGTATTTGTGTATTGAGGGAGGGTGTGGCCTAAGGAGATCAACACCTTATATCAAGGTGTGCATAATTATTAGGTCGCTTCTGTTCCTCAGTCAAAATGTCCCAAAAAATGGATTTAACTGACTCAGAAAAGTAAACAATTGTTAAAAGTCTTCCAGAGGGATGCAGCACTCTTGCTAAGCCATTCGGGCGTGTTCACAGAACCATCAAACGTTTGGTTGCAAATAATCAATAGGGTCGCAAGAAACAAAGTGTTGAGAATATGCAAACATATGCAAATTAACTGCCAAAAATTTGAGAAGATTCAGACGTGAAGCTACCAGGAACCCATTATCTTCCAGTGCTGGCATATTCCGGAACTGCAACTACCTGGAGTGCTCAGAAGTACATGATGTTCAGTGGTCAAAGACATGGCCATGGTAAGGAAGGCTGGAACAAGACCACCACTGAACAAGACACATAAGTTGAAATGTCAAGACTGGGCCAAGAAATATCTAAAGACGGATTTTTCAAAGGCTTTATGGACTGATGAGATGAGACTAACTCTTGACGGTCAAGATGAATGGGCCCGTGGCTGGATCAGTAATAAGCACAGAGCTCCACTTCAACTCAGATGCAAGAAACTTGGAGGTGGGGTACTGGTATGGGCTGGTATTAGCCGCTTTCCGACCGCAGGGATTTTTGCAGTTCCTAGAACATAAGGTTCCTATAACCATTTTTTTCTCGTGTTCCGATAGAAGAAATTGAGGGATTATTTAGTTCCTCGCACTGCCGTTCCTATAACCTTTTTAGCTCCTACTCCAGAGCAGGGTCTTTCCATTTTCCCTTTTCCCAGGTCCACGTTGATTGGT
>JACXGM010004681.1:5337-37341 GCA_016801145.1 Umbra pygmaea | reverse complement strand
GTACTTGAAAGGGAGAGGGAGGGGTTTTATAGTCAATGTGAATATGTTTGAATAAGAACTTTATGACTTTTATAAATAAAACTGCTTGTAACAGCCCTAGAACTGTCCTCTGGCCTACTGGATTCACTTTACGTGAATGTACCACATTTTGATGTAAGCAAACCTTGGGATCCACCATAGTTGGCTAGCCCAGGTTACACTTTGTTCTGCATTAATATCAAGAGGAGGTGCAAAACCCAGTACATATAATACAATTAACCTGATAAAACATCTGAAATTAAAACAGGAAAATGAGCACGGAGAATTTATATAGGTATCGGTGAGTACCAGAAAAGAAATATCGGTACTCGTACTCTGTCCTTAAAAAATGGTATCGGTGCATCCATAAATGTGAGGATATAGATGATAGAAGCAACACAAATACAGACTGTGTGAAAAAAGCACAGCAGTGTCTGGACTTTCTTCAAGACGCTGAAGAAATTTGTCCTGTCCCAGAGCGCTCTCTCAGTGTTCTACAGCCGCACAATTGAGAGTATACTGACAGACTACATTACTGCCTGCTATGGCAATGCAAAAGTTGTTGCAGCCGAATGGGTCATCGGGTCCCCACTGCCTTTGCAGGAAGGCACCTAGAACAAACAGATCATTACATTTACAGTTGTAATCAAAATTATTCAACCCCTATTGCAAATCGGGTTTATTGTCAAAATGTACAGACTGTCAGCCGTTTGCAATAAACATATCAAACAAAAGCAATTTAAATAGCTCAACACAAAGAATGCTTTAAATGGTTTCCCTAAATCCAACGCAACTCATGCACTGCAAAAAATGACAAAAAAACTATGTATACAAGGTTTTTCTTGCTTCTAATAATTAAACAGTTAGACAAATTACACTGATTTTCAGGGCATATTTACTGAAAACAAGTTTTATTATCTAATACAAATATAGCTTGTTATATAAATATGTCTTATTTTAAGGATGGTGAGATTTTTTGTCCTGAATAGAAGGTAAATATACTTTTTTTGCCAATGGAACAATACTTTTTAAGACAGGTTTTTTGCAGTGTAATTACAGTCTCCAAATTATTCAACCCCTGTATAGAATCCCTCACTACAGCACAAATATACAAACCAGGTGTTGTCTCAAGCACACCTGATGCAAGTAATCACTTGCTTTATTAGTTTCACCAGTTGTGCTTGAGCTGGAACATGAAATACCTGAACTGGCTTGGGGTTTGTTGATTGTCATGTTTGACTGCATATTAGAAACATGGCTAAGACAAAATAATGGTCCAAAACGTTAAGAGATCATTGACCTTCACAAACATGGAACAGGATACAAAAAGATAGCAAAGGCACTTAATGTCCCCAGAGACCCTGTTGGAATCATATTTTGCAAGTTCAAAGTTAAGGGAACAGTGGTTACACTACCAGAAAAAGGACGCTGTTAATGGCTGCAACCAGATTTTTGAGATGGTAGGTTGTGAAAAACATTTGAGTGATTGCAAAAGACTTGTAGCTAGTTTTGGTGGCAACAGGCACTGAGGTTTCAGTGAGTACAGTAAGTTGCGTACTAAATGCAGAAGACTCCAAGATGTACAACCCCACTGACCCAAAATCACAAGAAAATTAAGCTCCAATATGCTCAAAATCATATAAAGAATCCAAAGAGCTTTTGGGATTCTGATAAAGAAAAACTGGAACATTTTGGGATGATGGATCAGCCATATTTGTAAGTAAGCTTTATTTACAGAGCACTTTTCACAGATATAAAATCACAAAGTGCTTTACATAAAATACAACATACACATTTAAAACACTATAGAATACATATTAAAATGTAGAATAAAATCTGTATTAAAAATTAAAAATCATAGATTAAAAGGTAATCCACGAATAAAAGAGTTATCTAAATGCCTGTGTTAAAAAATAAGTTTTTAGCTGCTTTTTAAAAGCATCAACAGAGACATCAGACCGTAATGATGGAGGCAGTGCATTCCAGAGTCTCTGTGCTACGGACTCAAAAGAGCGGTCCCCACGAGTACGAGGGACGGTCAATAAATTAAGTGTGTTTGACCTTAGATGGCGTACAGATGAGTGAGGCAGCAATAGTTCAGCCACATATGCAGGTAACTGACCATGTAGTGCTCTGTAAGTAATAGTGATAATTTTAAACTGAATCCTGTATTTCACAGGCAGCCAATGGAGGGACTGTAAGACAGGGGTGATATGAGACCGTCTAGGTGACCTAGATAGTAGACTAGCAGCAGCATTTTGGACAGATTGAAGACGATTTAGAGCAGACTTACTGAGTGCAGAGTATAGTGAGTTACAGTAGTCAATACGCAATGAGATGAATGCATGTATGAGCATATACGTTTTATCAAACATCACCCCTAAGTTACGCAGGTTAGTTCGAACAGCAGAAGAAAGAGGCCCAATACCTTGTAGAATTGTTGGGACGACTTTTTCCGGGGCAAAAATTAGAACCTCTGTCTTATCTACATTAAGCTGTAAGGAATTTAGAGCTAACCATTCCTTAATAGCATTTAAGCAGTCTAAAAGCCTAGATAACTCGGAGGTGTCACTAGGTTTAAATGAAATATTAAGCTGTATATCATCTGCATATAAGTGGTAGGTAATATTGAAACTGTTTATAAGCTTTCCCAAGGGCTGCAAATATAGGGAAAAAATCAAGGGCCCCAAAACTGACCCCTGTGGGACACCACAGGAAAGTGGAGTGGACTCTGACACACAGTCTCCAATAGAGACATTATAACTTCTGTCTGCGAGATAGGACGAAAACCAGTCTAAAGCCATGCCTGATATACCCACCCAATCTCGTAACATATTGATCAGGATGTAATGGTCGACTGTGTCAAATGCCGAACTAATGTCAAGAAGTACCAACACTGAACAGTCACCTTTATCAGAGGACATCAAGATATCATTTGAAACCCTCAGAAGAGCAGTTTCTGTAGAGTGCTGTTTCCAAAACCCTGATTGAAATTTATCATAAATATTATGTCTCTCTAGCACAGCAGTTAATTGGATAGCCACAACCTTCTCTAAAATTTTTGACAAAAATGGGAGCTTGGATATAGGCCTATAGTTGCTGGGCAGGGCAGCGTCCAGGTTGGTCTTTTTTATATATGGGCTGTGTGGTAGCATGTTTAAAATAGGAAGGAACACACCCTGTCAACAAAGAGGTGTTCACAATCGCTAGAACAGCAGGGCCAATAGTGGGTAGAACTTTTATAAAGAGTGAAGATGGTAACAAATCTAAAGGGCTAGAGGAAAGCTTCATTTTACCAATTAAATCTACCAAATTTTGTAAGTTGATTGGTTCGAAAGAGTCCAAGACTGTGCATGAAAGAGAATGGCTTAAAAGGGTTGGGTGGGACACAGGATGAAAGCTGGTTCTGATAGCAGTTACCTTATCAACAAAGAATGTAAGGAATCATCTGTGGAGAAACATGGTAATGTGGAAGGTGGCGGTGATACTAAGTTATTAATAGTATCAAACAAAATTTTAGGATTTCTTTTTGAAGAAGAGATTAGATTACCAAAGAAAGCAAACTGTGAATCCTTGATTAGTGTATTTAAAGAAATACCGAGATCTTTGAGGTACAGACGGTGCACTACTAGACCTGTGGATTTCCAAAGTCGTTCTGTCCTACGACACTTCCGTCTCAAACTACGGACAGCATCTGTTATGCATGGAGAAGTATTACAGATAGCCCTAGTTATGACCTTTGAAGGTGCCACCTTGTCAAGCAACAATGAACGTTGTTCATTTAAGGACTGCATCATGAGCTCTACATCATTAAACTGTATATAAATATCACTGTTAAAAAGTGCATTAAACTGATCAGCCATATTCTCAGTAATAATGCGTGAGCGTAGTACTCGTTTAGAACATATAAGGTCAACATTTACAGAGAGATTAAAAAAAAATACATTTATGATCACTAATCAGTAAATCTTCACAACGGATATAATTAATATCCAACCCAAGGGAGAAAACAAGATCCAAGGTATGTCCACCCCTGTGAGTAGCGCTGGAAACATGTTGCTGAAGGTTGAAGGATTGCGTAATATCAATAAATTCAACAGCTACACTGCTTGTAACATCATTGATGTGCAGATTAAAATCACCAACTAATAACACTTTTTCCATCTTAATAATAGAGGTAAAAAATCTGTGAATTCTAATAAAAACTGGCCAGCTGGACCAGGCGGTCTATTAAATTAAATAAAATGGTTTAGTCAGACCCACTTTAGTGACTTGTATTTCAAAACTGGAATATGGCTCTGTGGTTACAACTTGACAAAGTACTGGATTTTTCCAAACTACAGCTAGACCTGAGGAAGAAGAATTAAGCATATGCTGAAAAGAACACTCTGCCCACAGACGAGCACGGTAGTGGCTCGATGATGCACTGGGGATGCTTTGCATCCTCTGGCACAGGAAAACTTCAGCGTGTGGAAGGTAAGATGGATTCATTGATGTATCAGGAAAACCTAGGAAAAATTGTCATGCCGTCTGTGAGGAAGCTGAAGCTTGGACATCATTGTCCACCTTCCAACAGGACAATGATCCCAAGCATACCTCAAAATCCACCAAGTCTTAGTTGCAGAAGAAATCCTGGAAGATGCTACAGTGACCATCATAGTGACCTGACTTGATCCCCATAGAAAATCTCTGGTGGGATGTGTAGAAGGCCATTGCTCATGAGGAATGGGCTAAGACTCATCAGGAACGCTGCCAGAGGCTAGTGTCTGGCTAAGCATCTCGTTTGCAGCAGCAAAAGGGTGCTCTACTTTGTACTAAAGAAGCTTGTCATGGAGGGATTGATTAATTTTGAGACTGAATAAGTCATTATCATTTCAATTGCTTTTTGTTTGATTTGTTCATTGTAAACAGCTGTACATTTTGACAATATACGGTACATGATTTGCAATGGGGGTTGATTAATTTTGATTACAACTCTACATTTCTCTGGGTGCTGGTCATGGATAAATTAACCCCAGGCTCATTTTGTCAGCAACAGTATTTTGCTAGTTAGCTAAGTTATTAGAATGAAATCTGTCCGGATTTACAATATTTGCCAGAAACATTATTGAGCGTATTTTGGAGCTTCCCCATGAAACATATTTGATTGGGTTGATGTTTTATTTTAGGCATTTACTGATACTCACACACCATGATAAACATTTTACAATATTTTATTTCACCAGGCTTAGTAGTGTTGTGTAACATGACCTGGTAAGAGGCTATTCACTATAGTCAATTCAACTGCACATTGAGCATCACACAGTATCACTGTGGGTTTAGACTGTAGATAGTTATGCTTTTTCATTATTAATGAAATATTGGGTGTTTTCTTGCACCTTTACTGTTACTGCTTTGCTGGAGCCACGGCACAAGATTTTCACTGTACAAGCAATAACATCTGTATTTCTGTGGACGTGACAAAAACCTTGAACTTCCCAAAACAAGCAACAGCTCAAAATGGTTACAGTAAAGGCTTGGCAGACCACAAACCAGAAAACCACAAACCAAACATTTTGAGAAACGTACAACTTTATTGAACTGTATTTTTATACACATAGAATGAAAGTCATCTTACAACATGTGTATGCCTATCTATATTGAAGATAATTTAATTACTTGGATTTTAACAAATATGTGGACTTTGCAGTGATTCGGAAGAAAATGTATTACTTAAAAGGGAACAATGATGAAAATCTATAATTTGTCTATGTTACTAAATCATTTGAAAAAATTTGACTGTCTCATCAGCCAGCTCTCTAATTTAGGGAGAGCAGAAATAAGTTAGCAGGAGTGCTATGCCAATAGGTTGATAGAGTGATGGTATGTTGTGTTAAGAAACTATACAACTTTTTTGTCGACATGAACGCACCCTCTCACTAGCACTTTGATCAGACAGCCCCCGTGCTGGCTATTCCTCATCTTTAGCCGAGATTAAACCATGATACAGATTTTTTTTCATATAAAAGGTATGTTTTCGAGGTGAAAAAAAACATTTGTTTTTCAATCAAATAATAGTTATTTCACAAAGATCTATTTAGCTCATTAGTGGGGACAGAGCCAAATACACCCCACTAACTTTACACTCCCATTAGTTCCACCCTGCTCTACCTAAATGAGAAGGCTGCTTGAATAGAGACTAAATAATTATGTCACAAGCTTTAAAAAATAAAAATAAATGATTGGTATCTTAATTTTTTCTCATTGATCCAATAAAATTTCTATCAAGCTAAAGCAGAACAATAAGTACTGTATAATAATCAGCATTGGGGAAATTGAAATTGAGAAATTCCCAAATAGTTTTTTTTTGGCGTATGCACACTCAGCAGATAAAAAGCCTTCTGGATGATATTCTCTAGTTAAGGTTTTGCTACAACAATTACCAGTCCAAATGAATAGGGAAAATATAGACATAACATTTAAGCAATGGAGGAATACAAGGCTGATATGGACATAAATCAATATTTCTTTTTACCAAACACATTGTTCACAGGCATTCCTAGACAATTAACCATGCATACAGTCTAGAAATATTATAATTTGGCATATGATTGGAGCTTAGACACTAAAGACTCTTCTGTTAAAATGATGGATCCACCGCACTATGTTTTCATGCTGTTCATTTATACCTGTACTTCTGATAATGCAAGACACGGTAAGTGACTCCACCTCTAGTAAGGTCAAGCGAACAGTGGGCATGAAATTAAAAATGTTTAGTTACAGAGGATAGCTAGATAATAGCATGTGTGTTATTCCAATTACGTTTAGCTACAATAATAGGTAGCTAAAATCAATGGCAACTGGGACTCAAACATGAAATTAGGCACATCCTGAATGATCAGGACATAAAAAACAGGATATTTGGACTGAGACATCATTTTGAAAAGCATTTTTTTATTCCCTCCCAATTCCCACTGACCCTGCCCTGTCGGCAGCTCCACAACTTCTTGGATCGAAGCGGGATGGTGAGGGGCACTCACAGTTCATACAACCACTTTACAGAGCCGGACGATTTGTTTTGCACTGCTCATCCAACATGGAACCTAGTGTCCACAACACACATTTTCAGTGGGCGTCATGGCGGCGAGTCTCAATGTATTCTCTATGGTAGACAACAAATTAGGAGGCGCCAAGTGGTGAGGAAGTGTAGTGCCCGTGAAGCAAAGCAAACGTTTTGGCTAAAGCAAAGGCATATGTCAACCAATCAGGACATATCACACCATGTACTAGCTTTTTGTTATGAATGTGGGTACTATTTGTTCTGTCGAAAAATAGATGAGAATACATAAAGTATTCCTTATTATTATTATTATACGATCATAGTTAAAATTATTAACGATCTCAACAAGTAAAACCAGTCGCAGCGACTGCTTGCTGAATATATTAGTATTCCTTGCGAGTGTTTACCTAGACCTATTGATTGTTGTTGTTTATCTAATTGGCTAAAGTTAGCCAGAACTACTCTTCCGTATAGCGCATAGAAAGACACATGTGCCAACACAATCAAACAAAACTGCTAATTTAATTAATGTAAAGTTATCTAGTATACAGTTGTGCTTATAAGTTTGCATACATTTTACATACCCTTGAATGTTCGGCCTTGTTACAGACACACAAGGTGACACTCACAAGTTAAAATGGCAATTTAAAGATCAATGTCACACACTTGTGGCATTTTAAATTGCAATTAGTGTGTGTCTAAAAATAGTCAATGAGTTTGTTAGCTCTTATGTGACCTGGTTTTGGTGAGTGGTAAGGAACAAGCAGTAACGGAGCTGGAGAAGGCAGAGATGGTTGCAAGGACATTTGTTAAAATACGTGGATCAGATAATCTGTCAGAGGAAAGGTATAGTGGTCGGATGAGAACGATGGACCAGCATCACGGGGTGCATGATAGGAGGGAAGATGTCAGTGATGCGTTGAGTGCTCCCTTTACCATAGGGGAGATGAGGAGGGCGATAAATAGGGCTGGAATGACGTCACATGGACAGGATGAAGTGTGTTATGTGATGTTGAGGCATCTGACTGATGTGGGGCTGGAGGTACTCCTGGAGCTGTACGATAGGGTGTGGGTGGAGGGGAAGCTGCCTGGTAGTTGGAAGGAGGCAGTGGTGATACCAATCCGGAAACGAGGGCATGATCCGTCAAATCCATCCAGCTATCGACCAATAGCCTTAACGTCACATGTATGTAAGGTTATGGAGCGAATGATAGTGGACAGGCTGACCTACTTTCTGGAGGTTAAAGGGTTGATGTCACCTGAGCAGAGTGGGTTTAGGAAGGGCAGGGGGATGATGGACCCAGAGGTGTGTCTAGAGTCAGAGGTGAAAAAGGCACAGGTCAATAAGGAAGCAGTGGTCGCAGTCTTTTTCGATGTCAAGAAGGCTTATGATATGTTGTGGAAGGAGGGACTACTGATTAAATTAAGTATCTTGGGGGTGGGGGGGAGGACATATAATTGGGTAAAGGATTTTTTGGTTGGGAGGAGAATACGGGTCTGTATTGGGAGGGCTATGTCAGCCAGCTACATGATAGAGAATGGAACGCCGCAGGGTAGTGTGATTAGCCCTCTGCTATTTTTAATTATGATTAATGATGTGTTTTTCCAGGTTGGGCCAGGAATTGGGACATCACTGTTCACAGATGACGGGGCGGGAAGGGGAGAGGAATGTGCCGTTTATAGTCTGGAAAGCGATTCAGGTAGTAGAGGGTTGGGCGTTGGCGTGGGGCTTTAGGTTTTCAGTAGCTAAAACGCAGGCAGTGATTTTTACCCGGAGAAGGGTAGGGGAGGAGGTGCAGCTGATATTGTATGGGGAGACCGTGGCTAGAGTGAATGCATTCAGATTTTTTGGGGTGAAATTTTAGTCAAGATTGACCTGGGTTGGGCATGTGGAGGAGGTGGTGGCTAAGTAATGTAAGAAGGTGTTAAATGCGATGCAGTGTTTGGTTGGACTGGAGTGGAGGGCGGTGCATTCTTCATTAAAGACTATGTATGTGGCCTTGATTAGGTCAGCTATAGACTATGGGTGTGTGGTGTACAGGTCGGCGGCTAGGTCAGTGCTGGCCAAGTTGGATGTGGTCCAGGCCCAAGCGCTCAGGATATGTAGTGGGGCTTTTCGAACATCGCCACTATCAGCGCTGCAGGTGGAACTGGGGGAGATGCCGCTGGGGCTCAGGAGACAGCAGCTGCTGTTGAATTACTGGATACATCTCCAGGGTCATGGGGAGTCTCACCCAGCAAGAGCGTGCTGGGAACATAGGCAGGGCCAGCCTGTGAGTTTGGGATGGGTAGGACACGCATGGGCGAGGCAGTTAGGCATCGGTGAAATGGAATTTAGTCCCACAGTGGGTATACCTCAGAGTCCATTGTGGATGTTGCCATTCCTTGTAGTGGACCTGCATTTGTTGTTAATCCATGGGGTTAATCCATGGGGACAAGGAGGGGAGAGATCCAGGCCACCTTTTTTCGAGCAGGTTGAGGTTGGTGTATGGAGGGTATGTGCGTATCTACACGGAGGGGGCAAAAGATCCCAGCTCAGGGCAGACGGGGGCAGCGTTTAGTGAAGAGGCCAATGGTAGAAGAGTCTTGAGGCGGCTGTCAGATCATCTGGCCGTGTTCATGACAGAGTTGATTGCAGTACTGTTGGCTTTGCATTGGGTAGAGGAAAGTGTGCAGGAAAAGG
This sequence comes from Umbra pygmaea, assembly GCA_016801145.1. NCBI lineage: Eukaryota > Metazoa > Chordata > Actinopteri > Esociformes > Umbridae > Umbra > Umbra pygmaea. Next base: position 27,601 of record JACXGM010004681.1, on the reverse strand, counting down.
TCATAATTTTCTGACTCGTGTGCGGTATTACAAAACTTGCAAGCATGTAGCTCCCGCAGCAGGCAGGACCTGGTTTTGGAGGGACTGATGACCCTTGGTCAGGTAGTGCGGAAAGGGTGTCAAATTAGATTTGCCTGGGTGCCGGCGCATGTGGGGAGTGGTGGGAAATGAGGCGGCTGACAGGCTTGCGAAGAAGGCCCTAGGGGAGAAGGAGGTCACTATGGTGGTGAAGTTGAGTAAAGGGGAGGCAAAGAGTTTGGTTTGGGAAAAGGTGATGGAAAGATGGCAGGAGCAGTGGGATAGAGGGGTACAGGGAAGCCATCTCCACCGCCTCCAGAGGAAGGTTGGGGGGAGGTGAGATCATGGGGGTGGATGGAGGGAGGGGGCCACCTACACTAGACTTAGAATTGGGCACTGTAGACTGAATTGTTCCCTGTTTAGAATAGGGAAACACCCTACAGGCAGGTGTGATTATTGTGTGTCAGAGGAGACTGTGGAGTATGTGTTGATTCAGTGTGGGCACTATGTGAGGTCGTTCTTGGCTGCGCTGTGATTGGTCAATCTACATTCTAGGGTGTGGCTTAGCCAAAGGCGAATTGTCAATGGAGAAATCGTATTGTATCCTTACTTCCGGCGTCGGCTGTGGGCGGGGCTGTTGAGGTCTATATCACTGATAATCAAGTGATTGACATTTTCCAAGAAACGCCCAGAGTGGCGAGTTCTAGGCTGGAGAGTGAAACATTAGCTAGCTTCATTTGAGCTAATGTTACGTACACACCGCCACCAACTTGAACTTCAAAGTTACAGGAAGTCACTCATTTTCAATGGAAGCCGGCTCCTCTCAGCTGCAAGGGCCGGCAAATCAGTCGCGTTTTGGGCGTTGGGCATGTTGAGCGATCAGAGCGTCAAGCAGAAAGTTGAAGCTTGTTCAACTATATGGTAATGAGCTATGACGCGGTTCAGCGGCATACGACAGTCAACCAATTGGAATTTAGGTACGTCTGCTAGTCTTTCTTGCTTGATGTGAATGTCCTGCCACGTCAGAGCGGCCAAAGTATCAAAAGCTTCCCCGTACTTTTTTGACAAGCGTCCTTGACAGGGCGGCCAGAGCTTCTTTTGAAGCACAAGTCGGGCGGCGGTGTGTACGTACAGTTACAGTATCTAGTTAGATCCTAGGACTAAACCAATGATGGTTTCCTTTTCCAGTAACACTATTAGAAAGCGTATATCAAAGGATTTTGTATACTCTGTTAGTTATACCACTGGGAGGATAGGCTATAACTGAGAATTCTAAACCACATGTTGTAAAATGTTAGCTTGATTGCCAGGCTTGCTAATTATCTACCGTAGTGTTCCCCAAGACTACCTAGAGTTGTAAATATATTGTTTCTGCTTTTACCCGTTAGGTGCTAGGACTGACCTTAACAATGGAGCCTTTAAAGAAACACAGGAAAAGGTGACAGATTATCAAAATTTGACAGATAACTTTATTTGACTAAGACCTAAGCTAATAGCAGCCAAGAACTAAGCTCTTTCACAAAATAAAATCAAGTGTTTATAGCTAGCCTGGGAGAACCCTGACGGACTTCCGGCAAATTTCGATTTGCTCTGCAAGTCAGTCTGGCCTAGAGCCCATTCAAGCCCATTTCCAATTTTTCCAAATTGAGGCACCAATCACAACCGTTGAGGCGGGATTTATACGATGACGATAGCGCAGCTTTGTACTGTCATTGGTTGAAGCAGACAATTACAACGATGGCAGCTGCAATGGAACATCCGCAACATTACTTGTTCAAATCAGCTATCGTGCCTGTTTTAAGCAATTTGATTGTTTCCTTTTTGTTAAAAACCGAGCAAATAATTACACTCGAAGCCTTCATATCTAAAAAAAAAGATGTTGTTGCGGTCTTACCGACTCGACAAAAGTCTGATATATCTAATTGCGCCGAGAGGCATTTGAGCGGCGTCCGTTGGTGACGGCCTTTAGGAAATGGGCTGTGAAAGAACCTTGCCCAGACCCACTCTCAGTTACAACTGAGAAGGGTCTGGTGTTAACTAGGCTAGTTTATAGCTGCTGTTGATTATAAATAAATCAATTATAAAATATTTTACTTAATCCAGTCAAAATGAAATAAAATGCTTCAGCTGCAGAAAACACAGCACAGAATTATACCACTAAAATAAATTAAATATTAGTTAGCCTACACAACCAAAAACTGTAATTAATTGTTCAATAGAATGATTTATAAATTTATTGCTTTTGAAATTAATTTTTTATTAGTGCCTTCAGTCTAGATATGTTAATACTAAAGTAAAAAAATCCTTGGGAATAGTTTATAATTTGTTCTTTTTTTGTAAAATTTTGAGTTATTAAGAATGTCTACAGTATTTTAGTTCTGCTCCACTTTTACTTTGTAATTTGATATGGTGAGCTAAGAATAAAATGCTCAAATCATTACAGGGATACTTTAGGATTTTCAGATTTTTTTTATGTTCCCATTTATCCAAAGAGGACAACCAGCTGATATGCTTGCTACACCTCAACGCTCTTGAAACTGGACGCAACATAAAAATGGTAACAGTTTGTAAAAATAGGTGCATGTCGAGGCAGCGCAAAATTGGCATAGCGCTGCTCTGGATTTCGGTTAATAAACACAAAGACGGTATAAATCGGAAAAATCAGACTACCGGTATAGATGAAAGCAAGATACACGTCATTCTCTGTCCGAACGACCATGCGTCCTTTTGGGGGAAGACAAGCGCTGTAAAAGTGTAGATGACAACGAAATATTACTGGCACCATGCCTAAAAATTGCTGCATAGTGTTTTGTACGTCAAACTTTATAAAAAAAACGGGTTTACAATTTTCTTTACTGCCCAATTACCCCAATTTCTTTAGTTTCCTCTAGGCAACTTTGCTGATCAATTACATGGATTGTTTGCCTGACTGGCCATGTGCTCTGAATAGCTAAAAAATAATATGTTTTTCTTTATATTAATTACGTCGCAAAGACGTCAGATTTTCTATTGGCCGTCAGTGAAATTAAATGGGCTGTTTTCCCCCAAAAGGGGGCGGGAGCATGAAGCGAAGGCAAGTACCAGTGGGTTGCTCACTGCTCAGTCCTCATCTATAGTTGGTGAACGTAATCATAATCTGTGCATGATCTGACTAAAGGTTTCCGTGTTGGGTGAACACCCTCTTAATAAATCGATGGGTGAACATTGCGAAAATAATTGGCGTCTCGGGCGACGTGGTTGGATGAAACATGTGCGTACCCTTCGTCAATGCACAAATCTATATAAGGAGTTGCAGAGCTCTAACAAGGCAGGATTTAGAGAGGGAATTGGGAAGGGAAGAAAATCAGGATAAATAAATTAAAAATTCATAGGTGCATGTACAATCATTATCCACAATCTGAAAATCCTGAAGTATTCTTTTAAGGCTCAAACAAACCTTAAAGGATGTATGCATTGATGAATTACTACTTAAAATATTATACGTTGTGGATAAATACTGTACTTAGTAAAATATTCAGGAATAAACAAATTTTCATAGACTGGTTAAAAACTATAACAACAGACTTTACATTGGCCAATGATGTATGTTCTTTCCATTATATTGCTAGACAAAATATTCAAACAGGTGACAAATTAAAGGAAAAACATAACGAATGCAGATGATGTGTGGGGGGGCATTTTCCTGGCATTGGTTGCATCCACTTGTCCCCGTACGGTCACTGCAAATGAATACAAGATTATTTTGCGTGATCACCTTTATGCCATATGGTAACATTTCTATCCTGATTGGAGTGGTCTCTTCCAGGATGACAATGCTCTAATCCACAAGGCACGAGGGGTCACTGAAAGGTTTGAGAATGAAAGTTATATATCATATGCTATGGCCAGGGGCGCTGCAAGGAATTTTGGGCTCCGTGACAAAAAATGTAATTGGGCCCCCTCTGCGCAGTTTTTGCCCTGTCAGTCATGGGACCTTGGAATTGTCCTATGGCCATCGCAGTCACCAGTCCTCAACCCAATTAAACACCTATTGAAGAATTTGGACCAACATTTTAGAAATGGCTCTTCACCACTATCGTGAAAACACTAATTTGTCACCGTTCGGTATCTTGATGTAATGATAAACGCTTTTGCATCAACTCTATTGTGACCATAAAGCAATTAGCAAAGCTGCGTTTCAAGTTTTGGAAGACTGTGTGTCGGTAGCCAGAAGAAGGGGGGTCTCAACAGTCAGTCACATACCTGTGGTATTTCATTATGTCACCAACATTATAATCACAGAATCATATTGACATTGTTTTTCACCTGGCAGTTTACACGGTAGTTGATTCCTAACTACTGCTTTAATGGGATAAATGTTAAAAGTGCTATTTGTAGAACTTCGAGCCTTAACAACAAAACTACTTTCTCTTTCTAGAAAACAATTTATAAAAGCTGTTGAACATGTATTTCAAGACAAAAAAAAGGAAAAAATAGTTTAGATGAGACAATGATTTCCTATTTATGTAGTGCTTTTTGACGCACAAAACCACAGAAGAATATTACATAATTTATATCAAAAGCAGACCAGCTTATGCCTATTGACAACGTATGATATCCTATCACATCATCATATCCTCTGCAATTCCTGTTTAAATGGCAAAATAAGCACTGCATAACATAGGAAATCACCGTCCCATCTAAACAGCTTTTCCAAATTGTTTAGATATCTTAAAATATAGAAGTTCTACAGATTTTGTATGATCGTCACTGAAAGAGAAATTAGTTATGCTTTACTCCACGAAATTCTACAGTGTTCAGTACATATAAATATCTCTGTAAACAAAAAAGATTTAAAATGACTTTAGTGTTTTCAGTGGATGTAGTTTGTCAACCAAAAACCTGTAACGTTTAAATATAGATCATATACATCCAGGTCTGTAACATATTTGGATATGCAACCACAAAGAACCTTTCAGAGAAAAAAAAGGCAGATCAATAAACAGAATACAATGTGTCAGATAAAGAACCAGTTGCTCCATGGCCTACATTCAATTTCTATATGCATCTTTATTACTTGTTTAATATGGCCCAGATATTTTGGAAAAATATATGGTAAACATTTAGCTTCCCTATATGGTATATTGCCATTCATAAATGCCATCAGAGCAAAACCATGTTTGGCAGGCTTCTGTACCAAATATTTTCTAAATGGTATTGCTTGAGTTTTGCTGTGTGTTCATTATACTTTTCAATAGTATGAGATAGATAGAGATTATATATGTATATATATATATATATATATATATATATATATGTGTGTATATATATATGTGTGTATATATATATATATATATATATATATATATATATATATATATATATATATATATATATATATATATATATATGTGTATATGTATATATATGTACATGTGTATATGTATATATATGTACATGTGTATATATATGTACATGTGTATATATATATGTACATATGTATATGTATATATATGTACATATGTATATGTATATATATGTACATATGTATATGTATATATATGTACATATGTATATGTATATATATGTACATATGTATATGTATATATATGTACATATGTATATGTATATATATGTACATATGTATATGTATACATGTCTAAATCATACTATTGAAAAGTATTATGAATGCACAGAAATATATATATATATATATATATATATATACACACATACACCGTTCCGCTATAACATTATGACCACCTGCCTAATATTGTGTAGGTCCCACTTTTGCCGCCAAAACAGCAGTTCCATACGCAACAAACTACGATGCACTGTGTTCTAACACCCATCAGAACCAGCATGAACCTTTTCAGCAATTTGAGCTACAGTTGCTCGTCAGTTGGATCAGACCCATTTTTTTGTTTCCAACATTAACTTTGAGGACAAAAGGTTAACTTAACACCTAATATGAAAAATGGGCATGGGTAAGGATTTGAGCAACTTTGACAAGGGCCAAATTCTTATGGCTAGAAAACTGGGTCAGAGCATCTCCAAAACCCCAGCTCTTGTGGGGTGTGTCCGGTCTGCAGTGGTCAGTACCTATCAGAAGTGGTCCAAGGAAGCAAAAGCGGTGAACTTGCAACAGGGTCATGGGTGACCAAGGCTCATTGGTGCACGTCAGGAGCGAAAGGCTGGCCCGTGTGGTCCGATCCAACCGACGAGCTATTGCAGCTCAAATTGCTGAAAAGGTTCATGCTGGTTCTGATAGGTGTTAGAATACAGTGCATCACAGTTTGTTGCATATGAGGCTGCTGTTTTGGCGGCAATAGGAAGACGTGCACAATATTAATAATCGTAACATACATTCAATTTAAAGCGCCTTTCAAGAAACCCAAGGACACTGAACAGCAAAATTTTACCCAGAGAAAATAGTAAAAACAAAATAACAATAATAAACAAAAGGGATAATAAGGGATAGCTAGAGCTCAGGGAGGAGCAAGCTATTTTGTGGGAAAGCCAAGCTGAACAAGTGGGTTTAAAGTCTGTTTTTGAAGGTGGTGATGTAGTCTGAGTTGCATGTGGCTGAAGGGAAAGTTCCAAAGTTTGGGGGCAGCATCACTGAAAGTCCGGTCCCCCATGGTACAGAGTCTAGTTTTTAAAATGGTAAGTCCAGAATCAGAGGAGCAGAGTCTACAGGAGGGTGTGTATAATGAGGAGGTGAGAGAGGTAAGTGGGAGCAAGGCCATGGAGGACCTTATGGATGAGGAGCAGGAGCCTGTACAGTAGGTGATGCAGGACTTGACAGGAAGACAGTGAAGGTGAAGCAGTGTGGGGGTGATGTGTGTCCAGGGTTTGAAGCATGTGAGAATCCTGGCAGCTGAGTTCTAGATGAAGACTATCCAGGGCCTGACACCCCAGACTCCATTGAATTAGTCCAGACGTGATGTTACAAAAGAGTTTATGAGGGTCTTTACTACCAGGTTAGTGAAGGATGGGCCGAATGTGGAAATGTTGCAGAGGTGGAAGAATGCAGATTTAGTGACAGCCTTGATGTGGGGCTCAAATGAGAGAGTGGGCTCAAAGATGACACCCAGATCTCTGACCTCAGAGGATGGGCAGATGGAGGAGCCATCAATGGACATCACAAGATCCCCCACTCTCTGAAGAGCCCTAGGAGCCACCAACCTCTGTTTTATTGCTGTTGAGTTTGAGTTGATTAGCAGTCATCCAGTTGATTAGTGATGGGGGAGGGGGGATAGAGTTGGGTTTGGAATGAATGTACGTCTGGGTGTCATCAGCATATGAGTGGAAGTGAAGACCATGATAGGGAAACATCTGGCCCAGTGGTATATTAGGTAGGTGGTCATAATGTTATGACACAGTGTATGTGTGTTTGTTTATATACACATACGGTACACAAATATTTACAATACATACAGTATACACTTTTTTACTCTCTCATTCAACAAGTTGCATTCCTATTAGATATATGATATACCGGTATATGATATGTAAAGCTGTGTACAACTGTATTGTCTATTTGTAATTCAACTATATTATTGAGACGTAAACTAAAGAACCTGAATTAACACTGTCTTCAAATTGCCACAAATACTGCTTAGTAATGAAATTGTTTTCTATATGAAGAAATATCAAATATTTTTATCCATACTGAAAACTACTGGTTGTCGCTTGGCCGAATAAAAAAGCACTTCAATTTCACAACTGCACTATTTCAGTCCAATTGTAAAAGGGAAAATGGGCCTTAGTATTTATTCCCCCTACTTGAGTTATGAAATTACTTTTGTTACATACAAAGTATTCCAGCCACTGGTAAATGTGGACAGGGTTCATTTACTGTATGATTTGTTATTGCATGGTACAACACTTATTGCGTAATATCATGGAACAGTAGGCAAATTCAACACCACAACCTATTAGCCCTTCCATGGGAACACCATGCTTCATATGAAAATGTATTTGGAAGAGCAAATTTCACTATCAGAGAAAATACCCAAAATCAAAACCATACAACATTTTTTCAAAAAAAAAATAAAAACACAATAACAACATTATCATTTACCATAGTACGAAAATGATATTCTTATATTTGCAATTACATACGTAGAGGATCCGCTCATCTTTTTGCACAGTCATCAGCTCTTTTCTGTAAAATAATCTAAACCTATTTACAATGTACCACAGTCTTCTTCCACAATATAGCACTGCCATGCATGATACATTATTCTCTGCTTCTCATTGTTACCTACACCCAGAATGCACACACTCACTCATTCACACAAAGTTCAAAAGATCACTGATCTCTGCCAGTTTCACATTCTAACCCACCAAACTAACCCTAACCTTGTAACATGGTGAAAACTCATATCCAAGTAGTACTCCCTCAATCCAAAAAATGTATACATTGGTTATTTGAGATTTGAAACAATCAATCTCCAAACAAAATGGCTAGTCTGACATATTGGATGACAGTTTTATGCAAGATCACTTTGGTTTTCACAGATTCCACTTTTTAAAGTGCTTTAGAAGAACAGTTGTTCTTAATGACCACATCACCAGGTGATATAAAACGTGTTATGCAGCCAGTGAGTGTCTCATACACCTTCACTCTACTTTGAAAGACATACATCGATCAGCCATAACATTATGCCTAATGTATGACCTCCTGCCTGAAAACATTTTTCAGCAAGTTGAGCTACTAGCTCGCTTGTTGTATCGGACCACGTGGGTCAGCCTTCGTTCCCAATTAATGAGCCTTTGCCCATGACCCTGTCACCAGCTCACCGCTTTTCCTTGGACCACTTTTGATAGGTATTGACCACTGCAGACCAGTAACACCCCACAAGAGCTGCCGTTTTGGAGATGCCCTGACCCAGTCATCTAGCCATCAAAATTTGTCCTTTCTCAAAATCGCTCAAATCCTTATGCTTGACAATTTTTCAACTTTTAGGACAAAATGAAGAAAAGGGAAAAATGGGCAAGCGTAACGATTTGAGCGACTATGACAAGGGCCAAATTGTGATGGCTAGACAACTGGGTCAGAGCATCTCCAAAACTGCAGCTCTGATGGGGTGTTCCTGGTCTGGAGTAGTCAGTAATTATCAAAAGTGGTCCAAGGAGGCAAAAGCAGTGAACCGACGACAGGGTCATGGGTGGCCAAGGCTCATTGATGCATATGGGTAGTCAAGGCTGGCCTATGCAGCCCAATCCAACAGATGGGCCACTGTAGCTTAAATTGCAAAAAAATGTAATGCTAGTTCTGTTAGAAAGGTGTCAGAACACAGTGCATTGCAATTTGTTCCCTATTAGGCTGCTGTTTTGGCTGCAAAAGAGGGACCTACAAAATTTTAGGCATGTGGTCATAATGTTATGACTGATCGGTATATATCTTTCTGTACTAGGGTAGCAATATTTCAGTGAACTTTTAATATATTCCCTGGTTTTCTAGAAATCCTGGTTGGATTTGGGGAAAAACTGGGAATTTCTTAAAATGTTTGCAACCCTACACAGTGCATCCATTGGCACAAAATCATTATTTTTCACTCCAAACTGGGGAGATGTAAACACAATGAAATTAAACCCAATAAAAACTGTATAGCCTAGCCTAAATAATCATTGGACCTGTCAGGTTTGTGGTGTTTTAATGTGGAAACTCAATTTTTATTGTACTCTGCAGGTCTATATCAAGAAAGATAACTACATTTCTAGATGTTTGGTAAATTCCCAAATTGTTGCCATTTACTTTCAAGCTACTGTACCATATCAGCGAAGCATTATGAAAATGATTACAACTTTAAGATTACCCCAAATTCTGAAATGACAATGTATTTTCTTTACCTGGTGCTGTAGTCATTGCCCGAAACAATGTTTTAGGAGATAGGGAAAGAGCAATGGTGAAAAGAGGTGGAAGACTTTATAGCTTTACCATGTTACTCCTCACTGTAATCAACTGATCACGAATTCAAGGCTTGTATTTTTTCAAATTATTCCTTCATTATATTATTAGGCAAAAAAAATAAGGTTTAAGCTGGGGATATTGTGATGTCAATATCTATCATTTAAGTGAGTCTTAAAAAATTGGTCCAAATCCATTTAAATTGACTGTTGATGATTATTGCATTCAAAGAATGTATGTATGCCTCAATTAAATTATATATACACAAGATCGCAAATATGTCAAACTGTAAACTAAAAACAAGGTGGCTATCTAGTTAATCAACATGTACAGTAAACATGATTGTATGAGTCTGTCTGTGACAGGAAACATTTCTATGGAGGAGGGAGTGCATGTTGAGAGCAAACATAGAAGAACATATCCTCCTCAGTGTAAACAGCTAGTGACCCCTCTCAATACTTAAACGCCACAAGACCAACTACAGTTCAAAAGGTATAAAGATAAATATGTATCCCTTCCGTTGTGTGGAAACGTCTCAGCTTTTCATCCCTTCCGCAATAACCCCAGCTCCATTTAGAAGAGCAGGCTCTGTCGTCGTGATATGCTGTTCACTGTGAGGAAAGAGAAGGAGAGAGCAGAGGACAGTCAGAGGAGTGACATGGCAGAACACTTAGTATTATCACATGTAGCGCAACAGAGACCAAAGGGAGCAGGTTTCATTAGGATTGCACAAAGGGGTCGGACAGTATGAAATGATAATCGGCAGCTCGGAACAGACATACAAGTATTTACAAGGTAATAGAAAGTGGCATTTGGGTCAAAATGCACCAGTAGGGGCTAGCTCCGTCAGCACGACGTGGACGTCAAGAGGTGTCACGCGAATGCTGTCACTAGAGAGAACCTTGGAGCGGATGTTCAGCACAACAGGTCCTGAACGTAATGTTTCGCGTGATCTTGAACGGGATGCGAGCTGGGCGCCAAGTGATGTGTAGCACGGATGTTTAGCGGATGTTGAGATGAACAGACAGTTGCTGAGAGATGTTTAGTAGGATGCGAGCTGGCGCATAAATGTGGGTTCTTAAATGTGGAGGGTATGTCAACATCTGAATGGAAAGGAACCTATTGGCTTATCCGAACTGCATATAATTCCCATTGTTATAAATTGTAAGATTGTTACATGATTGTTTTTTCCCCTATATATAAGTACAATTAAACCCAATGGGAAATAGACTGCCAAAGTAGAAGTAAAAAACCTCAACAAAGTCCAATGCACTCTCTCCCGTAACGCAAGTTAAAAAAGGACACCTACGCATTTCAGCTCACAGGCCTTCGTCAGGGTGTAGCGATACCCATAATTAACAGGTGCAATTAATAGCATATCAGTTATCCAATTATCCAATATTATCAAGGAAAAAAACCGAAAAGACACAATCTCCCATGGGAGATTGAATTGAGATTGTTACAAAGTGAAAACAGTATCTATACTTCTCCAAAACATTAAGGGAGCATACCGTATTACATCAAGTCAATGAAACTTCAGGGATATCAATCTGTCCAGTTAGGAAGCATAAGCGATTGTGACGCAATGTCACCAGGTGCAATGGAGGCAGCTGCAAAACAACCACCAAAAAGGGAATGGTTTTGGAGGTGGTGGCCAAAGACAAATGCTCTCTCCTTATCTTTGTCACTACTGGTAGCATGAGGCGATACCTGCAACCCATTCAGATTGCACAGGTTGTCCAGCTCCTCCAGGATGGCACATCCATACATGCTGTCGCAAGAAGGTTTGCGGTGTCTCCCAGTACAGTCACAAGAGCATGGAGGAGATATCAGGAAATGGGCTGTTACATTAAGGAGACCTGGACAGGGCCGTAGAAGGGCATCAACCCAGCAGCAGGACCGGTATCTGCTCCTTTGTGCGAGGAAAAACAGGAGAAGCACTGCCAGAGCCCTACAAAATGACTTCCAGCAGGGCTACTAGTGTGCATGTTTCTGACCAAACTGTCAGAAACCGACTTCATGTGGGTGGTATGAGGGCCCGACGTCATCTAGTGGGACCTGTGCTCACAGACCAGCACCCTGAAGCTCGATTGGCATTCACCAGAAAACACGGGTGCCAATGGCAGGTTCTCTTCACACATGAGACCAGTTTCATACTGAACACTATGCTGCCTGTAACATCATCCATCATGAATGGTTTGGCGGTGGGTCAGTGACGGTCTAGGAAGGCATAACCTTAGAGGGTCACACAGACCCCCATGTGCTAGCCAACAATACACTGACTGCTGTTCGGTACCAGGAGGAAATCCTTATACCCATCATCATGGTGGGCCCTGGGTTCCTCCTGGTGCAGGACAATGCCTGGCCTCGTGGCCAGAGAGTGTGTAAGCAGTTCCACTATGACAAAGGAACTGATGCCATTGACAGGCCATTGAATAGGCCCTCACATTCTCCAGACCTAAATACAATTGAGAACCTCTGATACATTATGTATCGGTGCATCCAACGCCTCCAAGTCTCCACCTGTCCAGCTCACTGATGCCCTGATTCAGATCTGGGAGGTCCTCTAAGACAGGGGTTCCCAAACATTTCAGCCCACAACCCCCAAAATAAAGGTGTGAGTGACTCACGACCCCTACTATCCTCAGAGGTGGTTATAGTATACAAACGTTGTGTGAAACTGTGCACACGCACTAATAGGCATAATTTCAACACAAAAGAACACAACACAACGTTGGGCACAATGATTACATCACCAACTATATACTACACCAATATAATTTTACAGGAGCCTGATGTGCACACAAGGAGTTGCTGGAAAGCGATGTGGCAGGATAGATAATCTGATTTATCTAACCCAAATTCCGGGCAGCACTATGCCAATTTGAGCTGCCTCGTGCAGGAGGTCCAGGGAAAGTCAGAAAACCCATAGTCAGGCTCGAACCACTAACTATCATGACGTAGACTGTCCTGAGCTGTAAAATTGTATACGTTTGAATACATTTCTTTAGCTTTAGGTTATTATGATTCGTATTTTCTGTAAATTTGCTTTGATATACAATCAGGTATATTGGAAAGTGACATTTGCCAGCACTTTGGCTCTGTACACCACCCACCACACTTCATATTTATGAGTAACCACATCAGTTTCTGATTGCAAATGCCAAACTTGTAATCAAATCTACTATTTATCTGCTTACATGTAAATTAACTAATGAGGGAATGACACACTTTTGGCCCCTTAGAAGGGGGGGGGGTCACATGTAAAAAAAATATAATTCCCACAGTTCACCCAAATGTAAATACCCTCAAATTAAAAAAGAAAGTCTGCACTTTGAGCTCATCTTCATTCACTCATAATGTGGTAGACAGCTGAAATAATGTTAACTTAGTCAATGTCCAAATATTTATTAACCTGATAGCTGTTCATAAAAAATTAAAAATAAACTTTTCTGTACACTATTCAATGCTTGGAATTGCCATATAAAGAGAATCTGACCTAACTGTTTAAATTTTGCTTAAACATTGTTTGTCAAAAGACCGGTATTTCATCTATTGATCAATATTCAGGATTTTAGGTACACACCGAAAATAATTTCTGGTGAATAAATTTCACCAGAAATATTAATAAATACATTTTAATACTACTGCAGGTATACAATTTGGAATCTATTTTATATTACAATGCCCCTTTAACAACGCACCATTTAAACTGGCTGAAATGATGCAGTTGTACTTTACTGTCCTCCTTGATGTCAAAACTTGAATTAAAATATAGATCCTTGGAACATTACAGTGCAATTCGGTAGTAGCGCTGTGCCCCAATACAAATTAAAAGCCCCCAAGAGCAGAAACTAAGATATGGCTTGCAACCAGAAGACCTCCACTCACACATGACCTGTTAACACATAGGCAATAGCTGTTCGCTTCAACAAAATGCTAATTCCAATGCAATAATTTCAAATATTATCCAGGGAATTTAAAATGGATAAATGTTCACAGATTTAACACAGTATTACAATAAAAGAATGGCACAACATTACAATCAAACAGTTATGGTAAGTCATTTAGAGGACTCACTTTTCCAGAGTCACTTTACAGTAAGTACAGGGACATCCCCTGTAGCAACGCAAGGTAAAGTGGGCCAAGTGTCTTACTCAAGGGCACTACAACATTTGGCCCACTCAGGAATCGAACCGGCAACATCCCAATTTGTCTGACTCCCTAACCATTTTGCAAACTGGTGTTAACTGCTGTTCTCTCGTTAGCATTGTAACCTAAAGCTGACAGAATAGCAGAATATGACCACAAACCAATATCATTATGCAACCACTATTGATTTCTCAGGCTAAACAGATTACTGTATATCACAGGTACAATAACTGTCCGTAGCTATGATAACATGTAACATGATACAGTAATCTCTGATATAACATTACCAATTTAAGGACGAGAGAGCAGTGAAACTTACTAATAAAAAAGCAGGAAAATATCTAATAATTAAATCTAATTGTATGTGTTACAAAACAACACTCAAAAATGTCCATGTCAGATATGTGCTGTGTTGGTTGTTCCTTGGATAATTTTGACTAATAATATTGACTTTCAGTGTTGTTCAGGGGTTTGGTAGAGGGTGTTATATTGTGTGTAATTAACTACCAATACATTGTGTAAATTGTCAAAGTTTTAACAATGCAGTAAAACAGGACATGAATGATGAATATGATAAGGGAATAAGGGACATTTGTTTTTGTTTTCTTACCCTCAAATAAGAATGTGGGTAAAATAAACTGGTATGAACTGTTTAGTTTATTTGTCTCAGTCATTATTAACTTCAGAAAAACCTAACAATAAAATGGTTTTGCATGTTTTAAATATTTACCCAGATCTGAATGGAACTCAATTAAATAACCACATTGATCTTGAAGATGGTTTGGTTACTTACGGTAAAAATATACATGGTCACAGATACACTGTTCTGATGTAGGCTGACTACAGTCAGGCTAAAGTTTTGAGAAAGACACAAATACTAATTTTCATAGAGTCTGCTGCCTCATTGTTGTTGATGGCATTTAGCATATATTCCAGAATATAATGAAGAGTGATCAGATGAATTGCAATGAATTGCAAAGCCCCTTGTTGCCATGAAAATGAACTTAATCCCAAAAAAAACATTTCCACTGCATTTCAGCCCTGCCGTAAAAGGACCAGCTGCCATCATGTCAGTGATTGTCTCGTTAAGACAGGTGAGATTGTTGACGAGGACAAGGCTGGAGATCACTCTGTCATGCTGATTGAGTTAGAATAACGGATTGGAAGCTTTAAAAGGGTGGTGCTTAAAATATATTATTGTTCTTCCTCTGTCAAACATGGTTAATTGAAAGGAAACACCATCATCATTGCTTGGCACAAAAAGGGCTTCACATGCAAGGATATTATAGTAAGATTGCACTTAAATCAACCATTTATCAGATCATTAAGAACTTCAAGGAGAGAGGTTCAATTGTTGTGAAGATGGTGTCAGGAGGATCAAAAAAGGACCTTCTCCTTAAGTTGATTCAGCTGTGGGATTGGGGCACAAACCAGTGCAGAGCTTGCTCAGGAATGGCAGCTCGCAGGTGTGAGTGCATCTACATGCACAGTGAGGCAAAGGATTTTGGAGGAAAGCCTGGTGTCAAGAAAAGCAGCAAATAAGCCACTTCTCTCCAGGAACAACATCAATGACAGACTGATATTCTGCAAAAGGTTCAGGGATTGGACTGTCTGGGGTAAAGTAATTTTCTCTGAGTCCCCTTTCCAATTGTAAGGGCCATCTGGATAACACCTTGTCTGGAGAAAACAAGATAAGCGCTACAATCAGTCCTGTGTCATGCCAACAGTAAAGCATCCTGAGACCATTCATGTGTGGGGTTGCTTCTCAGCTAAGGGACTGGGCTCACAATGTTGCCTAAAAACACAGCCATGAATAAAGAATGGTACCGACACATCCTCTGAGAGCAACTTCTCCCAACCATCCAAGAACAGATTGGTGACGACGTCTTGAAAAAGAAAAGTCAATACTGAAAATACTGACTCTTTATAAACGTCATGTAATTGTCAATAAAAGCCTTTGACACTTATGGAATGCTTGTAATTATACTTCAGTATACCATAGTAACTACTGACAAATTTTTTTTACACTGAAGCAGCAAACTTTGTGGAGACCAATACTTGTGATATTCTCAAAACCTTCGGACACAACTGTACAGTGTTGTGCAGTTCGTGAACTGATTTTCTTTTTATAGACTTGAGAGTCGTGAGTACTTATTTGTCACTTGTTTAATTGTATCAACTGAACGGCTGGAAACAGCTCTCTCGCATATGACCACAGGTGGAATTCATAAGCAGTCCTCCGGCTCGGTTCTCTGAAACCAACAGCTGTTTGTTTTATGTTAGCAAAGATCAAATACATCAAGCTGCAGCATCGTAAATACACGTTTGTACTGATCAATGGATGCAGGTAGCTATAATGAAAGCAATTTGATTATTATCTATGGTTTGATAACTGCCCACAAATGACACCCTACTCAATTCCTACTTAACAATTTGATTATTGAATAATAGAAACCACTTTATACAACCCAGTCTCTGCTTATATCGTTCAATGTAATTGTTCAACTGAACGGTGAGCAATTTCTTATTTGCCGGTAAAAGTCTCTCATGCTATTGGCTGTTGCTGCTTCAAATTAACGAAATGACTGAAAAGATTTGTTATTTTTACTGAACGACTCGAAAAGATCTGAGTTTGTAAGAAGAGTCAAACTTCCCATCACTAGAAAACACCTAAGTCAGAGCTGAGGACATTTGTCAAAAGTGATGAAACACTGACAGGAAGTACAGAGGACCAAAGAGGGACAGCTTGTTTTCAGCAATTAAAAGGTATAACCATTCAAACAGGTGTAGAATCTTGTGCACCAGTTCTGTGATGTAATTGTGAAAACTTAAAGATGAACTGAACTGGAATTTTAAGTAAAGGTATAACAGATGTATTTTTTTCTTCTCATTGGTACAATGATTAAAATTGCTAAATTTGTTAAAAGGGATAAAATGGTACATTGAAAGTGTTGTTTTTGTTACATGGGTGCTGCCATTTTAAATTTCAACAATCTGCTACATCACTGGTATGGTACGCTACTACGTGGCTAGCACTAGCAGCTCAGCTATAGCAGGTAGAGTAATGGGTCTGAGGCTAACTGACATGACTGAGGAAACAGAAATCAACAGGTCGGGGGGGGTTATACTGTATTGCCCCTGGCTGCAGTAATGAATGGTATAGGGCCAATGCAACTGGGGTTAAATTACATTTACACAGGCCACCTTTGACAAGGAAACCAGCCCTCAAGTCATGGCTAGCTGCCTTAAAACTGTCTAGCCCTCCGACGACCCCTGAGTCTGTAGCGAGCATTTTTAGCGACAGACAATTTAGAGCTGTACTTTCAACACAACAGTGTCACTGGTAAGGGTTAAGTCCAACAGACTGAAACGTGAGACCATTCCATCATTGTTTGACTCTTCAGGCTACAGTAAAGGGCAGACAGATAGATTAACGGAAAGTAACACCACCTTCATTATCTGCCGCAGGGAAAGGGCGCTGAAACGCTTATGTCAGGTAGACAGTTATACTAGTAAGTCTACTAAGCAAAGGGCTGGATGTAATGTTATTGTAACACACACAAAATATATTCACATACACGCACAAATAAAGCCTAACGTGTAGGCTTTATAGCGTTTAAAAATACTGAGACTGACACTGGGCAATAATTGAAATTGAGTCACAAACCAAACTAGATACAGTACCAAACGATCCAACCTAGGGAAAGGGCTATCAGCTAAACACGTTGGAAGCACTCATGTCAAACTCCACAATCTAGCACTCCAACCATAGACTGTATAAATAAACCATGACTGACAATATCACAGATCAATAATAATGCGTTTACTAGCTGCCATCTAAACCACAGCGGGTCTGTAAACAGAATCCAATGTCCCTTTCTACTTACCCTGAAGCTAGCTGATGTTCACCATCTCAGGGCAGATTGTTGATGCAGAGGGAGTTCAACTCGCAGAAATAGCTACTAGTTCCATAGTAAGAGATATCTGTGCAATATCCATCCGTGCAATATCCATCAACTATGAACTAGCCTAAAGTAAACAGCAAAACTCATGAATCCTCCATGCAGGTAACTTAACAAGCGACCCCATTGGATGAATTCGTCCAATCACATTTTCCATTCATCTGCCTTGATTTTCTAAAACACACAGGACCTCAATCATATTTTTCCATTTTCTCTAAATGCACATGATATATAAGCAGTCTCTATTTCCTAAAATGCATAATGTGCTTGGATACAATGAGAGTGCATGACAGTAGGCTACATTTCCCTCTTTTAACACCATGAACCACTATTGGTCCATTAATAATTTACTGTGTAAATTACAATGGCCATCATGCAAATACAATCTAATACATATTTTAGACACAACTTTGTATTGTATACAGTATCTTGAGACAAAATTAATACATAATGCCGTTAAACTGACTAATTTTCGTGTGTAATATTCTCCAGCTGTTGCCTATACTGTAGACCTTCTCAGGTCCCTACCATACTAGTGACATCATCGAAATTGGCAGCGTTCTATACTAACAAACACAGTTTTGGGTGTTGCTTAAAAAAGCTATGTATTGATTTTTTTGTGTAATTGTTTTTAATTGTCATAACACATTATCACCATTGATTCTTTCAGTTCAGTTCATCTTTAATATAGGTTTCCAAGGTGCTGGTAATGCATGCTCTTTCTACTTAAGGATCTGAGAGCAACTTGTTTATGTTCATGATATCAAGTCAAAGTGAATACTATACTTTTCTGCATAAATATATACACCTGTACTATATTGTGTACTCTTCACATATAATAGTAATCCTCAGATTTTAAGATGTTTTAAGAATGGTTACATTTTCATTGTTAAAAGGCAGGGGGTAAATGGACTGGCACATACATATTGGAGTGTTACATGAAAATAAGAGGGGGATGGTTTACAGCCTCCTCGTGAGAGAAGGAAGTGAACTGAATATACCTAAGGCGTGCCGAAACCTTAGGCATCTCTTTAAGACCTCTGAAACACAGAGATGAAGCCATTACATTTAAGTGCAAGTATTTAAACAACATAGAATATGATGAAACACCACAGTAAATAGACGAACATACCCGAGTCAGAAACAGAGCTGCTTTTATATCCTGGCTCCTTCTCCAGCTGAATGTCTTGAAGTGCAAATATAGATGTATCTAGGAAGAGAGATTTAGATAATATGATAAACTAGATTGGAGTTAACGTTGGAAGGTAGCAGGGGAGATTTGCATTAGAGTTTTGGTATCCTGTGTGCATGAGCGTCAGTTTGGTTTGAAATGTGGTGGGGACAAAGACGTTGTCGGAAGTGCATTTTCAGAAGTCCTGGGTACAGTTTCGTAGGAAGGGGGGGTGCTAGCATAGCGGTAGTGTGGTCCCGGCATTATGACTTGTCCGTTCAGGGTGGGCACAGTTAACCCTAATTTTTTTAACTGACGAGCCTGTCACCAATCCCACCTTCTGTTTTGTACCACATTTTTATCCATAGCTTATCATAATAAAAACATTAATCGTTTTGAATATAACTAAATCATGAATATTAATAAAAGGTTGTTTGTTCTTAATTTTATTAAAATAATTGTAAATGGATTTGATTGGTTGTCAAAACTTATGCGGTTAAAATGGAAACTGACATGCAGCCTGCATGTCAGGCAGCTATCGTGTAAACTGTGTAGTACAGTATTTAGTAGACTATATCTAATTGGCATTATGTAGGATACTGTCAAAGTTCATTATTATGTGTTGTTATGTTGTGTTGTGAGGTGACGAGACTAAGAGATTAATAGGCCCACGATAGGCTGCTGCACTGTCCGTTTTCCTAAAATGTCGCTCCTGCAGTGGAGAAACAGCTGTTTATTTTTTTCTTGTTAATGTAGATTGTAAAATAATCTTTCTGTACATTGTATATGAAAATTAAAGAAATAAATAACAAGTAGCTACCAATAGCCATATAGAATAATCGGCATAATATTGCATTTAGATTTAAGTTGACTAATGCGCACCATAGCCTAGTATAGCCAGTTCAAATGGTTAATCCCGTTGCAAGGCAATATTTCTCCATGTGTCTTTCTTTTTTGTATGTTAAAAAAAATCAAATTAATTTCATCCAATGCAGCTTTTTGGTTTTAATTGAAAGAAATATATATGCTAATAACACATCGGTGTTAGCCTATTAACGGAAGAGTGTCTGCAATCAACATTTTGAAGATAGGATACTAGACTTTCACCGATTTTGATATTCTTTGGTCAACCAAAAATCGACAGATCTCTGATAAATGATAATAGACATTTTGAAATAGTAGACTAGTAGACATTTTTCTTCAATAAATGACACAATGAATGTTTTTATTAACCCATTGTTTCATGCTTTACTGCACTGTTGGAAGAAATAATCAGAAATACAAAAGTAAAAAAGGTGATTGACAAAGCAAAAGTAAACGTTCAGGATCTCAATTTACATAGCTTTTGGACAGATTCAGTCACATTAAAATTATTCCAATTTTTTTTGTTAAGCTTTTCATGTTCTACAAATTAAAAAAAGTTTAGCTGGCAATCAGCAGAGTGCGTCAATTAAATGGCACATGCTGGATGGAGCCTATATTTCGCGAAAATGCACAGCAAGTGCCTGAGGGCAGAACTGTGTGGTGTTAGCGAGAAAGAAATGCTTGTCTTGACATGACAATATAACATTTGATTTGGATGTGATATCTTTAAACTAAATTCATCAAATTTTACACTTAAATTTAGGGAGTTAACCTGAAATCTGGCTTTGTCTCTGGATATAGGCTACACAAAGATTCACACATAACTATTTGACTAGGTAATAACATAACGACTTCATTGTGATTAGATCATTCAAACTATTCAAAAATAAAGCGCATGATGGTTTGAACTAAAAAAGAAATAATAAGAACATTAGCAATTGAACAACAAAATGTAAAGTGTGCCTGGTTAAAATAAATAGCATATGGCTTTATTAGTGTTAGACTTAAATCAGCAAAGCAAATTATGTTTTCAAGTGGCAGCTTCACGTCATATTCAATGTCAAACTTTATGAAAACCGTTGTTGGCAGAGTTTGTGTTCAACATGATTGGCATCACATGTTACTTTGATGAAATGCTTCCATTCTAAGGATATCTAAGGCATTTTTGCTAAAGGTTTTACAACAACAGTAGCCTATATTTAAAGTTCAGAACAGGTTATAGTTAATGTAACAACGGCTGCAATTGCACTGACATGTAAAAAAAGAACAGGCTATATAAAAGGGATTTTTGAGGTTAAACTGTATGCTTTGCTTTTATTCAATGTAATTTTGGAAAGCACTTTTGATAAAACTTGAATTTTTATTAGTTTTGCACTATGTCTTATCACTGTAAGAAAAATCATTAATAAAACAGTAAGAAATACCGTTAATTTGCCAGTAGTTTTTCCATTATTTTACAGACATGTCTATCAAGACAATAAAGGAAAAATACTTTGTGAAGACAAATATCTGTGAACACAAAGATCTGATATTACTTTCAACGTACATCTACTGTGTTCACAAAGTATTTTTCCGTTAATGTCTTGATAGACATGTCCCTAAAATAATAGATAAATTACTGGCAGCAAATTAACAGTACTTTTTACTGTTTTTTTACGGATTGTTTTTACAGTGTAATATCATAATATTCTGTAGCACAATTATTGTACTTGTTGGTAATTATATTCTATATAATCATGTTTAAATACAGTTTGAACAGTTTAGAATGGTATTACTAGATGAGAGAGTTATATGGCTATTAGTTGAGGCCTTTAGGAACATTCTAGGACATATAGACAGACAGGGAGGATGTTCAGGGTCAAGACAAGACTTTCCTTTAGGAGAGGAGACGAAGGAAGCAAGGCCAACGATGACGTAAGACAGAGAGGACCCTTACAGCCGTATACTATAACATCAGAATAAGCTTTAGCTTATGGCTTAGGACTTATAACTTATAACTTTGTTATATATTAGACAGCTTATAACTATATGAACTATTGTAGGTTAGACTGTAATTCCATCACAGGTCTAATACATGGAGATCCCATTCAGACTAATAGAACAGGACATTTTACTGACAGGACATTAGACAGATAGGGGTTACTGAGTTATTCAGAAAGGAGTGCACTAAGTAGTATGGACACTCAAGGTTAGGAGCAG
>JACXGM010004680.1:20755-24180 GCA_016801145.1 Umbra pygmaea | reverse complement strand
CTTGTGCAGCGTTTTTTGCCACACGTTTTCCTTCCCACAGACTTCCCACTGAGGTGCCTTGAAACAGCACTCTGGGACCAGCCTATTTGTTCAGAAATTTCTTTCTGTGTCTTACCCTCTTGCTTGAGGGTGTCAATGATGGCCTTCTGGACAGCAGTCAGGTCGGCAGTCTTACCCATGATTGCGCTTTTGAGTAATGAAACAGGCTGGGAGTTTTTAAAAGCCTCAGGAATCTTTTGCAGGTGTTTAGAGTTAATTAGTTGATTCAGATGATTAAATTAATAGCTCGTTTAGAGACACTTTTCATGATATACTAATTCTTTGAGATAGGAATTTTGGGTTTTCATGAGCTGTATGCCAAAATTATCAGTATTAAAACAATAAATGACCTGAAATATTTCAGTTGGTGTGCAATGAATCTAAAATATATGAAAGTTTAATTTTTATCATTACATTATGGAAAATAATGAACTTTATCACAATATGCTAATTTCTTGAGAAGGACCTGTATGTGGCCTCGAGTAGAGGTTTGAGAACCACTCAGGCATGGTAGTCAGATGCAGGTTCCTTGTTACATCGCTCTATTGACTCATTGAATGTAGGTTGGGCAATGTGAATTTAATCATGTTTTTTTAATAGACAAATGTGTAACCTCCCATACATGTATCAACTTAAGGCACAAAAAAGTTTTGAGTAAGCTAAATTACAATCGGGAACACTAATGAATTGAAACCATGAGAAATCTAGAGCAAAAGCTGCTTTGCAATAGGAAAATTCTTCCTAAGCTAACTCTTGGCAGGGGCAAAATATCTTAGGAATGTCTTAGATCAGAAGAATTTCACCCAGAAATGGTTTTTGGACAAACTTTCCCTTTATGTGCTTATGTTTTTCTTTGCCTATGTTTTTTTAAGGTTTCCTGAAAATGGGACTCTTGGGAGCATATTCTATTCTATTTATAGTTATAGTCACAGCATCTAGACTGTTTGACACTGAGTTTCCCTGCCTCTCCCCTAATCAAACCTGGTGACTAGGGTTACAGCGTTTCCCTGGTAACAGAACAGGCACCCATCAAGAAGCCTGGCTGGCTTTGCTGTAACCTAGAGGTGTTAGAGAAGAAAGCTAAAGGATTGATCCCCCTGTGCTTCTACTTTTTTCCTAATCCTTCCATAGTCTAGACATATTTCAGCCACAGTGACAATCATTTTACATGACATTGTATGTAATGGATGTCATTTGATGGGCACACAACCATCTACTTTTATTCCTATTACAGTATATTTAAAATGTTTCCATTATGTTTTAATATTGATTCCGTACACATCCTTCAGTGTAATCTTATCAAGGTTTTTCTTGCCTCCCGAGTTTGCATTTCTTGCATCATGGAAACTTTGTAATAGGTTAAAAAAAGACAAATATTGAGATCACAAAAGTGTTCTTATTTCACCTTGCTCCCACAATGAAGAATTATACACAGTTAAAACTTAATTGAAGGAAGTGCATTCTCTGGCCAGCAACCCTGTTATAAAAAGGGAGTTGTGTTATGGTTAGTCCTGGAGGGTGTTTACAGGTGAAATGCCTGAAATAATGAAATCCTAAGGCTGTTTTTTTCCTTTGCTACCACAGTGTTGGTTCTGGAGGTCGGTTCATATAGTTGGATACAAGTATGACTATGTTGGTGGCCTCAGCATTCTTTTCCTTGTCAGGTTCCTGCATCACAGGGACAGAGCAGAATCACAGGAAGTGAGCTGCAGCATTACAAGAAGTGAGATGCAGCATTACAGGAAGTGAGATGCAGCATCACAGGAAAAGAGATGCAGCCTAACAGGAAGTGAGATGCTGCATTACAGGAAGTGAGAGCAGCATTACAGGAAGTAAGATGCAGCATCACAGGAAAAGAGATGCAGTCTAACAGAAAGTGAGATGCTGCATTACAAAAAAGAGATGCAGCATAACAGGAAGTGAGATGCTGCATTACAGGAAGTGAGATGCTGCATTACAGGAAGTGAGATGCAGCATCACAGGAAAAGAGATACAGCCTAACAGGAAGTGAGATGCTGCATTACAGGAAGTGAGATGCAGCATTACAGGAAGTGAGATGCAGCACTACAGGAAGTGAGATGCAGCATCACAGGAAAAGAGACGCAGCCTAACAGGAAGTGAGATGCTGCATTACAGGAAGTAATATGCAGCATTACAGAAAAAAGAGATGCAGTCTAACAGAAAGTGAGATGCTACATCACAAAAAAGAGATGCAGCCTAACAGGAAGTGAGATGCTGCATTACAGGAACTGAGATGCAGCATCACAGGAAAATAGACGCAGTCTAACAGAAAGTGAGATGCTGCATCACAGGAAGTGAGATGCAGCCTAACAGGAAGTGAGTTGCTGCATTACATGTAGTGAGATGCAGCATCACAGGAAATGAGACGCAGTCCAACAGGAAGTGAGATGCAGCATTACGGAAGTGAGATGCAGCATCACAGGAAAAGAGACGCAGCCTAAAAGGAAGTGAGATGCAGCATTAAAGGAGGTGAGATGCAGCATTACAGGAAGTGAGATGCCGCATCACAGGAAAAGCGATGCAGTCTAACAGAAAGTGAGATGCTGCATCACAAAAAAGAGATGCAGCCTAACAGGATGTGAGATGCTGCATTACAGGAAATGAGATGCAGCATCACAGGAAAATAAAAGCAGTCTAACAGAAAGCGAGATGCTGCATCACAGGAAAAGAGATGCAGCCTAACAGGAAGTGAGGCGCTGCATTACATGTAGTGAGATGCAGCATCACAGGAAATGAGATGCAGTCCAACAAGAAGTGAGATGCAGCATCACATGAAATGAGATGCAGCATTACAGGAAAAGAGATGCAGCCTAACAGGAATTGAGTTGCTGCATTACAGGAAGTGAGATGCAGCAATACAGGAAGTGAGATGCAGCATTATAGGAAGTGAGATGCAGCATCACAGGAAAAGAGAGGCAGCTTAACAGGAAGTGAGATGCTGCATTACAGGAAGTGAGATGCAGCATCACAGGAAATGAGATGCAGTCCAACAGGAAGTGAGATGCAGCATCACATGAAATGAGATGCAATCCAACAGGAATTGAGATGCAGCATTACAGAAAATGAGATGCATCATCACATGAATTGAGACAGAGGATTACATTTTTTTCAACCCAGTTCTGCTCCTCAGTGGCTCCTTTTTCCTTCCCACAGTAAGTCTTGATTGGTGGCAGGTGTGTCTCCTCAGGGGGTGGCAGCTGCTCTGTTGGTCAAATGCTGACATAAGAGAGCGAGTGTACATTGGTATGCAATGGACAAGGCGTCTCTTCCTGAGTGGTGCTGAGTCATTATACACTGCCTGTGGACCACACAAACACTGTCGGTATCCTGTGATGAGGATTTGAACACATAAATGTACTGTAGCT
>JACXGM010004680.1:13255-15755 GCA_016801145.1 Umbra pygmaea | reverse complement strand
ACTACAAAAAAGTTAAGAGTATCAACTGTTAACCACTGTGTAACATCATCTTTTCTGTTAATACGTATTTACCATTTTTGCACTGAAGACACCAGTTGGTTAAGTTTAGCAACCCACTCATCTATTATGCATGTCATCTGCTACACAACTGTAGGGGACCTTCATTACCTTTTTTTGTGCTTCATAATGTTCCCTACATTCTCAATCAGAGACAGGTCAGGACCGCAGGCAGTCCATGCTAGCACCTGCACTCTCTGCTTACACAAACTAGCAGAGTGTGGTTTGGTGTTGTCCTTCTAGAAAAGGCAGGGATGTCCCTGGAAATGACGACATCTGGGTGGCAGCATATGTTGCTCCAAAATGTGTAAATATATTTCTGCATTAATGGTGCCCTCACAGATGTACAAGTTACCCATGCGATGGGCACTGACAGACGCTATCTTTTGGACCTGACGCTGATAAATGCTCGGAGGGTCCGTTTCCTCTTTGGCCCAGAGAAGACTACTGCTGTTTTGTCCAATTTGAAAGGACTTGTTGGACCACAAAACATGATTCCACTGTTTTACTGTCTATCTCAGATGAGACCAAGCCCAGAGAAGTCGATAGTGCTTCTGGACATAGTTGATGTACAGGTATGGCTTCTGTTTTGCATAGTAAAGCCTTTCTGTGGATGCAGCGGTGAATAGTGTTGACTGACAAAGTTTTCCCAAAGTATTCCCAAACTGGCATGGGTAACTTCCACATATGTGAGGCAGAAAGATATATATACCCATTTTAGAGCAACGATAAAACAATACATAGAGCAATATACTGTACACTACTAACACTGGTAAGAAATGTAAAGTATTAGCAGCCTAGTATATACAGTCAGGTCGATAAATATTTGGATATTGCCCAAGTTATTATTTCAGCTGTATACCACAGCATATTGGAGTTGAAATTAATCAAATAATTAAGGGGTGTAACACATCAAAATTCCTGTAATTCATACACTATTCACCATATGTTGATGTATATACAAGTTAAAGTTTTCTTTATTTGTCACATGTACAGAAGAATCAGATGTAAATGCA
The DNA here is from genome assembly GCA_016801145.1 of Umbra pygmaea. Taxonomy (NCBI): domain Eukaryota; kingdom Metazoa; phylum Chordata; class Actinopteri; order Esociformes; family Umbridae; genus Umbra; species Umbra pygmaea. The sequence continues at coordinate 14,682 of JACXGM010004680.1, read as the reverse complement.
TGTCCAATGAAATCATACAAATGGCCAAGTTAGCAATTAGCAATGGCCTATTGTCAAAGTGAGTGCCATTCTGGTGAATTAGCACGACCCGGATGTCAAAAGACACAGCCTATGTGAGACATAAAGTTATATTATTATGCTTTCCCGGAGTGTAGAAAGATGAATCAGATTTCTGCGAACATCTAGATAGCCTGGGGATTCGTAATCAGATAGAATTCAGCGGCTGGAACACTGTTTTGAAGGTTGAAAGTCTGGAAATAGTTTGTGATAGTTTTCACATAACAAATGGATTAAACCAACAAAAAAAATGCTCCATTTCATTGCTGGGAGTCTTTGGATAATGTATCAGAAAAAGATAGATGACTGTACGTACATATTATTTTGTCAGACGTTGATGTATTTGCTGAACGAATGGGTTTGTTTACAATGCACTCATGTTACATTATTTTGTGGCTTTTTGTTCTTTTCATAGCTACTGTATATCTAATATTTTAGCTAAAAATCTAAGCTTTCTTTACATGTCAGACATGTATATGCAGAATGAAATCTGAACTTATGAGCAGTGATTCTAATCCACCTTTTTTTATTTGGCCAAAATGTCCCACCGGCAGCACACTGATCCCTAAGAGGTGAAAGAATCAGAAGGGTTCAAGTAACCATAGATTTTCTAAAGTATTACAATTTTTAGAAGTCTTAGATGTATTTGTAGTTTGTGTAAAATTGTGTTGCAATGGTTAGTAGTCTTTTATTTTAATGTACATTATTTTCCATAATGTAATGATAAAAATTAAACTTTCATATATTTTAGATTCATTGCACACCAACTGAAATATTTCAGGTCATTTATTGTTTTAATACTGATGATTTTGGCATACAGCTCATGGAAAACCCAAAATTCCTATCTCAAAGAATTAGCATATCATGAAAAGGGTCTCTAAACGAGCTATTAACCTAATAATCTGAATCAACTAATTAACTCTAAACACCTGCAAAAGATTCCTGAGGCTTTTAAAAACTCCCAGCCTGTTTCATTACTCAAAAGCGCAATCATGGGTAAGACTGCCGACCTGACTGCTGTCCAGAAGGCCATCATTGACACCCTCAAGCAAGAGGGTAAGACACAGAAAGAAATTTCTGAACAAATAGGCTGGTCCCAGAGTGCTGTTTCAAGGCACCTCAGTGGGAAGTCTGTGGGAAGGAAAACGTGTGGCAAAAAACGCTGCACAAGGACAAGAGGTGACCGGACCCTGAGGAAGATTGTGGAGAAGGACCGATTCCAGACCTTGGATGACCTGCGGAAGCAGTGGACTGAGTCTGGAGTACAAACATCCAGAGCCACCGTGCACAGGCATGTGCAGGAAATGGGCTACAGGTGCCGCATTCCCCAGGTCAAGCCACTTTTGAACCAGAAACAGCGGCAGAAGCGC